>AWOL01S0100628.1:2637-15224 GCA_000715115.1 Nicotiana otophora
AATACAACTTCAGCATCGACGCATCAGGTATTTTGTCAACCATTGGGAGAATCAAAGATACTAGATGGCCCAGGCCCCTACAAACCGATCCATCCCAAAGAAACCAAAATCAAATATGCAAATACCATGGTACACATCATCATAGAACCGAAGACTGCAGAAAACTAAGAGAGGGGGTGGACTGTCTATTCAACGAGGGTCACCTTCGAGAATGCTTGAGCGACCGAGCTAAAAACCATTTCAGAGANTGATCATTTGGGGACACCTTCCGGTTCCGTTTATCCAAACAGGCCAATCGGCAGAACTCAAATGGATATTGATAGAGAACCCCGGTCGAACAGATATCGGTACCAACCATACAATGCATATGAAAGAAACAGTGGCCCAAGACGCAATCCCATCCGAAATGATCGAATGAACGAGCGAGGACAGAGCTCTCTAGGGCTCATGAGCAAAAGTAGCTTCGATAAATATGTCGATCCCACAGAAGCACCACGATTATCATAATACAACTTCAGCATCGACGCATCAGGTATTTTGTCAACCATTGGGAGAATCAAAGATACTAGATGGCCCAGGCCCCTACAAACCGATCCATCCCAAAGAAACCCCAATCAAATATGCAAATACCATGATACACATCATCACAGAACCGAAGACTGCAGAAAACTAAGAGAGGAGGTGGACTGTCTATTCAACGAGGGTCACCTTCGAGAATGCTTGAGCGACCGAGCTAAAAACCATTTCAGAGACAGGGATGCAAACAGGAAAAATAACCAGGAAGAACCACAGCACGTGATTCATATGATCGTTGGTGGGGTCATTATTCCACAAGGGCCCGTGTTCAAACTCACTAAATCATCAATTACCGGAGAAATATGAACTCGAGACTATGTGCCAGAAGACACTTTATCATTCAATAATGAGGAAACAGAAGGGATCTCACAACCCCACAATGATGCTTTGGTAATCTCTATCCTTATGAATAAAATTCAGGTTAAACGTGTTTTAATTGATCCAGGAAGCTCTTCCAATATTATTTAATCGAGGGTCATGGAGCAGCTCGGCCTACAAGATCAGATCATACCCGCAGCTCGGATTCTCATTGGCTTTAACATGGCAAGTGAAACAACTAAAGGTGAAATCATCCTACCAATAAATGTAGCCAGAACTATTCAAGAAACAAAGTTCCATGTGATCGAGGGCGATATAAGATACAACGCACTACTCGGAAGACCCTAGATTCACAACATAAGGGTGGCCCCCTCAACCCTTCACCAAATGCTAAAGTTCCCAACACCGGATGGAGTAAAAATGGTGTATGGGGAAAAGCATGTTGCCAAAGAGATGTTCGCGGTTGACAAAGTAATACATGTATCGGCGCTTTCGTCAACAAAGGGATCGGAGTCCAAAAAAAACATGAAGCTAAATAGCAACCACATCCACTAGCCTTGGCTTAGTCGGAGAAGCAGGGAATGGACGAGGACGGTGACTACTGGACCCCTCGATCCTTCATAATCCCCGAGGATTCCGACGCCACCAAATCGAAAGTCGAAGACCTGGAGCAAGTCATACTGATCGAGCATCTACCCGATCGAAAGGTATACCTGGGCACGAGGTTAACCCCCGAGCTCATGGAAAAACTCATTAAATTGTTTATCAATAATATGGATTGTTTTGCTTGGTCCCACCTAGATATGACAGGGATCCCGCCGGAGATCACCACACATCGACTGAGCTTAGATCCGAAGTTTCGCTCGGTAAAACATGCATTCATCAAGGATGAGGTAGACAAACTTCTCAAAATAGGTTGCATTCGGGAAGTAAAATATCCCGAATGGTTAGCAAATGTGGTCGTAGTCCCTAAAAAGGGAAATAAACTTAAAATGTGCGTAGACTATAAAGATTTAAACAAAGCATGTCGTAAAGACTCTTTTCCTATACCGAATATCGATCGAATGATCGATGCAACGGTCGGCCATGAGATCCTTAGTTTTCTCGATGCATACTTCGGGTACAATAAAATACAAATGAACCCGGAGGATCAAGAGAAGATATTGTTCATCACTAAGTACGGCACCTATTGTTATAACGTAATGCCATTTGGACTAAAATATACTGGTGCCACTTATCAACGCTTAGTAAATCGAATGTTCGAAGAACAAATAGGTAAATCAATGGAGGTTTATATTGACGATATGCTAGTTAATTCCCTGCGATCAGAGGACCATTTGACACATTTGCAGGAAACCTTCGATATACTAAGGAAATACTACATGAAACTCAACCCAGAGAAATGTGCATTCGGGGTCGGCTCGGGCAAGTTCCTCGGCTTTATGGTATCAAATCGAGGGATCAAAATCAACCCCGATAAGATCAAGGCAATCGAAAACATAACAGTTGTGGACAATGTTAAAGGTCGTACAAATATTAACAGGGTGCATAGCCGCCCTAGGCCAATTCATATCGAGGTCTTCAGATAGAAGTCACAGGTTCTTCTCACTGCTCAAAAGGAAGAACAATTTTGCATAGACCTCGGAATGCCAACAAGCATTGGAAGGATTAAAGTGGTACCTCTCGAGCCCGCCACTGCTTCATACTTCGAAAGCGGACGAGCAACTCTACTTGTACTTAGCAGTCTCAGAGATCGCGGTAAGTGGGATCCTAGTTCGAGATGAGCGAGGTACGCAATTTCCTGTTTACTATGTTAGTTGAACTTTAGGTGAGGCCGAGACCTGGTACCCACACTTAGAAAAATTAGCGCCTTCCCTAACAAGTGCCTCTAGGAAATTAAAACCATATTTTCAATGTCACCTGAACTGTGTGGTGACAACTTATCCCCTTCACAATATTTTGCATAAGCCCGAACTTTCGAGCCGATTAGCCAAATGGGCCATCGAGATCAGTGGGTACGATATCGAGTATCGACCCCGAACAGCCATCAAATCTCAAATCTTAGTAGACTTCGTGGCCGACTTTATGCCAGCCCTCGTACCCGAGGTCAAAAGGAACTATTATTAAAGTCGGGTACATCATTGGGGTTGTGGACCCTATTCACATACGATGCTTCGAACGTGAAGGGGTCCGGGCTAGGCATCGTTTTAAAGCCGCCCACGGGTAATACAATTAGAAAAGCTATCAAAACTTCGAAGTTAACTAACAATGAGGCCGAGTATGAGGCCATGATTGCAGGTCTCGAGCTAGCTAAAGGTTTGGGAGCAGAGGTCATCGAGGCCAAATGTGACTCCCTGCTTGTGGTAAACCAAGTCAACAGAACCTTCGAGGTTCAAGAAGATCGAATGCATAGGTACTTGGACAAACTACATGTGACTCTACATCGGTTTAAAGAATGGGCCCTACAGCATGTACCCCGAGAACAAAACAACGAGGCTGATGCCCTTGCAAATTTGGGATCATCAGTCGAAGACAACGAGATTAGCTCGGGGATTATCGTACAACTTTCTAGGTAAGTAATCGAAGAAGGCCACGCCAAAATCAACTTCATAAGTCTGACCTTGGATTGGAGGAACAAATATATCAAGTACCTAAAGAACAGGAAGCTTCCATCGGATCCTAAGGAATCGAGGACTCTACGTACGAAGGTCGTACGATTCACATTGGCTGAAAATGGAACACTATATAGAAGGATGTTCAATGGACCATTGGCAATATGTTTGGGACCAGGAGATACCGACTACGTCCTACGTGAAATCCACGAGGGCACATGCGAAAATCATTCTGGTGTCGAATCATTGGTTCACAAAGTCATTAGAGCAGGATACTATTGGGCCGATATAGAAAAGGATACAAAAGCATTTGTTCGAAAGTACGACAAATGTCAAAGATATGCGCCGATGATTCACCAACCCGGAGAGCAACTCCACTCAGTCTTATCTCCATGGCCATTCATGAAATAGAGAATGGATATCGCCGGCCCTCTACCATCGGCCCAGGTAAAGCTAAAGTTATTTTGTTTATGACTGACTATTTCTCTAAGTGGTTTGAAGCACGGGCTTTCGAGAAAATTAGAGAGAAAGAAGTCATAGACTTCATCTGGGACCATATTATATGTCAATTTGGGATGCCTTCCGAGATCGTATGTGATAATGGAAAGCAATTCGTTGGCAGCAAGGTGACAAAGTTTATCGAAGATCACAAAATAAAAAGGATCCTGTCGACGCCATATCATCCTAGTGGGAACGGACAGGCCAAATCGACAAACAAGACCATCATTCAAAATCTAAAGAAAAGATTGAACGACGCTAAGGGAAAATGAAGAGAAATATTGCCCGAAGTCCTTTAGGCGTATCGAACAACGTCAAAATCCAGTACGGGGGACACACTGTTCTCTTTAGTATATGGCGTTGAAGCTCTGATCCCGGTTGAAGTCGGGGAACCTAGCGTCAGGTTTCGATATGCAACGGAAGAGTCAAATCATGAGGCTATGAATACAAGCCTCAAATTGCTAGATGAAAAATGGCAAGCCGCCCTCGTTCGAATGGCCGCACAGAAACAGTGAATCGAAAGGTACTACAATCGAAGAGCCAATCTTCGACACTTTAAAATTGGGGACTTGGTTCAGAGGAAGGTCACCCTCAATACTCGAGACCCAAACGAAGGAAAACTTGACCCGAACTGGTAGGGACCGTATCAGGTCCTCGATATCATCGGAAAGGGATCCTACAAACTTGGCACGATGAACGGCGAACAATTACCAAACAATTGGAACATATCACTCCTCAAACGATATTACTGCTAAGGTACGATCTTCTCCATTTTCGTTTATATTTTATACTAACCATTTGCAGGTGTTTAATCGAAGACACCAAAGGATTCTTCAAATACAAAATCCTTGGGTCTGAAAGCACGTGTTGCACTCTTTTTCTCTTAGACCGGTTTTTGTCCAAAATGGGTTTTTTCGGCGAGTTGTTTAACGAGGCAACCATTATTTGTGCTAACTTAGAGCAATTCAACAGTATTCGAGGCTCCTTTACAATCAACCTCGAATACTGGGGGGCATCACCCTCGGATGGTTACAAGGAAAATACTTCGTGTTGACAATGTCTCGATAGGTAAAGGACCAAACGGTCAAATGAACCGTGTCCATGTAGATTACTCGAGCCCTAATCAAAAAACTTGTACGCATGTATAATCTATTGAAAGAAGTATTTTTTCTTACCGACGTTCCATGCTTTAGAGAAATTTATACTTTACAATTTCATACTTATGATCTATTATGGAAACTAGATTAAGGGCCGATCACAACTGAAGTTTAAGTAATTTACCCTATACTCGGGGACTGTCGTCCAAAATATCGACATGATCGAATTACTAAACCTCGAAATTGTAAGACCTTAAAAGGCAATCCTTGATTTTATAGGCCACGGCCACCCCATTCGGGGACTGAAACTTCAAACGAGTTGGAAGTATAGCAGGGAAACAAGTCTAACGGGGCAAATCCCAAACTAAAGGCTACAGCCAACATAACACGGTTCGGAGACGTCTGAATTCCGTTATAAAACAGGCCTTCAAATATTCTCATAAACCGGTTAAAAAAAGGCAACCCTCGGCTGAATTACTAAGGGTCTCGATAATATCGACCCTCAAAAAATCCTAAGGGGTAGTGAATTGTTCGAACTCCCGGATAATTTTGTGCTAAGGCATAACAAACCAAAGGACTTCGATAACACCAATCCTCGAAAAACCTAATGGGTAAAAATTTATCTCGTGCTAAGGCATGACAAATTTTTATGATTAATTTTTCAAGCCGAAAAGGGGGAAAAGCCATTCTTTTGAGGCCATATCTGCCTAATTCAAGAGCCTAAGGGTCATTTTATTTTTTGAGTTCGAGAAATCGTCCTTACTCAACTAAAACCAAAGGGTCATTCTACTTCGAGTTCGAATAAGTACTCACTCGATTTTAAAGACTACACTGGTCCAACTTCGGTCTAGTTGCCGAAAGTCCCAAACTTGTGAGCAAAATCTCCATAAGGCATGAAGGCATGAATAAAATAGAATTTTCACGAGGCAGGAAATAGAATAAAGATAAGTCAAAGAGAAAAAAGATCATTTATCCATACAAAAAATATTTACAAGGACCGATCAGGGTCTCGCACAAAAAATCAAAAAAAGAAAAAAGCCTAATATTTCTAATTTTCCTCAGGGGCAGCTTCTTCTCCATCGAGGTCCTACCCATTCTCGGACCCGCTCTTGCTTCCATCATCATCATCATCATCATTGGAAGAGGCCAGCGCTCTAGCATCAGCTTCATGCTCTTCAGCCTTTATTATCTCATCGGTAAGATCGAAACCTCGAGCATAGATCTCCTCGAGGGTTTCCTTTCGAGATTTGCATTTGGCGAGTTCAGCAATCCAATATGCTTGAGTTTGAGCGGTCTCGGCTGCCTCTCTCTCTTGGACTTGAGCGGCTTCAGCATTGGCCCGGTAGACGGCCACGATCGCCTCTTCCTCGGCCTTTGCCTTTTCGGCTTCAGATTGGGCCTTTGCAAGTTCGGAAGCCAATCGAGCCTCGAGCTCCTTTATTTTCTTTTCTTGAGCTGAGCTCTTCTCCTTCATGCATCGAAGCTGACTTTTGACCGATGACATTTGGGCTCGAGCAGCCTCTTTTCAGCAGCAAAGCGCTCCATACTTTCTTTCCACCCCAAGGTCTCCATCTTCATCATGTCGACCTCCTCGCAGAATTGCTCGATCCTCCTGACCTTTTGCTACAGCTGTGAGATTGAAATGTTAGCAACCATTCCAGAATCGAGCCCATAAGATTTTAAGATTTTCATTACCTGCTCGATCAGGTCGGTCTGATCTTGGTGAGCCTTGGCCAACTCGGCTCGGAGGTCCTTGATCTCCTCTTCTTTATGCCCACTAAGAAGTTTAAGGGCATTTCTCTCCTCCGTGAGGCCACGGAGGTCGGCCTTACATTGGCTCAGTTCTGCTCGAGACTTTGAAAACGCCTCCTGATGGAGCACCAAAGACTATACAGAAAAAAGAAGGGAAGTTAGACAGGAAGTGAAGAAATAATTTAAGTATGATATCGACAAAGGGAGTTGAGACTCACCAGATTCAAGGCTTGTTAAGCTTCATCGAAGAGACTCGATGCTTCATTTAGGTCGGTAGCATCCTCGACCCCGATAAAGTAACCACGGAAGGGGTCCTTCCCTCCATAGGCCCCGTCTACTTCGGGAGTCCTCATAGCTTGGGCCTTCCGAATTGCCTCCTCAGACAATGCAGGGAGAATTGGCGAGTCTTCAATATCTATTGCCCCAAGTGAGCCACTTGGGGCGTTCTCCTCGCTACGAAGGGCCTTGGAGACGGCCCATTCAGACATACCCGCCTTTTTCTCACCTCGGCGGGAGGCATTTTTGATCTTCTATGACTCAGGGACTTTGCCCGAGTCCTTTTCCAAGACCCCCTCGGCTCGAGGCAGTATCTCCTCAACCACCACCGACTCAGCGGCCTTTGGGGCCTCGATGGTTTTCTTCACTCGGGCCACCAATTCTGAGCCATCATCTTCATCTTCTTCTTCTTCCTCCCTTAGCAGTTGAATCACATCCGCAGGCAGGGCAACAGTGTCTTTCTTCGGCTAACGAACCAGATTCTTCTTAGGCTTTGGATCCTTGGAGGTTGAGGTCCTTTTCCTCTTCTTATCCTTCACCAGCTTCAGAACTGGGGTCAAAGTCTCCCCCTCATCAGACAGGGGCCTCATGACCGCATCCTTGCCCAGGCCTATACACGAGAAAATTGAATAAGTAAAAGAAGGGCATCTTAATCAAATCATCAAATACACAAAAAGTGGGCTTACCATGAGTCTTGGCCTCCCATCGGCCCTTTGCTAAATCGCGCCATGAGCACTCAGCGTATGTAGAGGTCGAGGCCAGGTTCCGAACCCAGCTCTCGAGGTTGGGAATCGCACGAGGAATCTAAGCGACCGCTACATCATGGAAAAAGACATCAATGAGAAAATACAAAGGAACAAATAATACATGGAAACTAACAGTGAGACGTGTTACGATTCATGTTCCATTTCTCAGGAAATGGCATCTTCTCGACTGGATTAGGTTGGAAGTCTTCACTCAAACAAATCGGCCCATCCAGCCTTGATCCTTGTCCTCATCTATACTCGAGAACAGCACTTTGGTAGCCCGACGTTGGAGTTTTATTAACCTGCCTCGATAGAGGCAGGGGCTATACAATCTGATAAGGTGATCGAAGCTGAAAAGGAGCCCCTCGACTTTGCTCACGAAAAATCGGAGCAAAATAACAATTCGCCAAAAGGAAGGATGGATTTGGCCTAGTGGAAAACATTAACGATGACGTGGTCGAGGGGGCCCAGCATGAAAGGGTAAGTGTAAACACTTAGAAAACCTTCCACATGGATGGTGATGTCTTCTTTGGGGGTCGGGATCACCACCTCTTGGCCCTCCCAGTTGCAGTCTTTCTTTACCTGCTTAAGGTATAGCTTAGTTATCAAGCATATATACCTTGACATTGGCTCGCATCGACCAGGAATAGACGAGGCTTTATCGGTCTTGATATCGTAGTTTAACGCGCACCCCCCAGGAATGCATTCCTTAAGATGGGGTTCCACCGGCATTTTCCCGTCGGTCGGCTGAGAAGATGAAGCAACTTCTTTTTGTGGTACCGTTTTCGACATTTTTGCCATTTTTGTGTAAGTTTGAAGAAGAGGAAGATAGGACCTGACGTTTGAGAAAGAATTAACAGCAAAACCTGAAGATTTGTAAAAGTGAAGAACTTAGGAGATGTAAAAGCTTTAGAAATTAGAAGGAAGTGAAAGTAAAGTTTGAATCAATAAGGAAGGGGTCTATTTTTTGGATTCACGGTGACGGTTAAAAGGCACTAGTGGCCGACCACCAACTGACGCTCATTAATAACTTGGGCACTGACGGGACGTTTCGGTCACTCCCGTCGCTTATGTCACGAGGATGATGTCATGACAGGTCGAGATAGAAAATCAAAGGCTCAATTCGTTTCTTGTCATTTCACTCCAAAAAATGAGAGGACTATATGTATACGGTTAAAATCAGGACCATCCGATTTTACTATTTGACCGAGACCGGAAGGTCGCATCGAAGGATGGCCTCATAACGGAACAGATTAAACCACGAGGATAAGGTACCGAGTTCAAAATCGAGGTATAGTAGAGATCGAAGCTAAATGAGACAGTCATCGAGCAAGATCGAAGATAGCATAATAACAGAAAGGCGAGATATCCGTGACTGGTCGAGGATCATGGTGTAAATCTCGGAACGGATCAAATCAGAAACTGTTAATTAGCTAATCATGAGATTTTCTTCTGTAATTAGAATTATACCATAAGTGAAATTTCTCTACTATTTTGGGGGAGGAGTTCTAATCATCTGTAAGATACATTGTTCACAGATATCAAAGCAATATAATTCTCTTTCTCGTTTTGTACTATTGTTCATCAGCTTGCTATATTTTAATTGTTCTTACATCAACCAATTCGAAGGTATCCAAACTCGAGGGCTGAGTTTCATTCTAATACTGGTTTGCTTTACTTTATAGTTCATTTCTGTTATTAATCTCCATATTTATCAATTGGTATTAAGTAAACTATTGTGAACGAAAGGATCGTAAAAAGATTAACAATTGAATAACACTAACCGCAATATATTTTTTACATCGTTGAACGTTGATGTGACGCACCGTGCATAATATAACAATATTGACTAAAGAAATGAATAAACTCAATATTGACTAATGAAATGAAGAAACTCATTAACTTTCTATTAATGATGAATTATGTCAACGTAGCGGTGAACTAAATTCCTTTCACACTAATTGCCTCATTCGTCATTGATTATTACTTATTAAGTTATCGAGGAATAAACTCTTAACTGCACGATTTCAATTTCGTATGAAATTGGCGATAGAACGTGGGGAGAATGGATATTTAAGAAAAACCGAAAAGGGTAAATATTAATCCAATAATTTGATAAATGGTTTATATTTATCCTTGGTCTATCTTTTGATTCAAAAGTATTTCAATCGTTTTTTCTATTACTAAAGTTACCCATCGATTTAACAGAAGCACATGTGGCTCATATTTTAATGTGTTGGTAATATTTTATTGGATCATGTAGCTCATTAGGTCAGACAAGACATATGGATATAATACATAGGGAAAATTATCCAAACTGTCAGTCCATAAACTTTTCCAACCAAAAATAGTCTAAAATAAAATATCTACCAAAAAAGGTCCAAATGTCATTTTAAGCCCAAATAGTTTCAATTAGTGTCAGTTTTTTGTGTATTCGCTATTTTTGTTTTACAGAGTTAAAAAGGCCGTTCACTCTCTTCTCTCATTATCTCTCTCTCTGTGTGTGTGACTTTTTGCTAAAATTGAATCCAAAATTGTTGAAATTGATGACAAAACAAGAATAATTACTATGATTTTCGTGTGATTCCAGGTAATTTAGACTAGAAAATCTCTTATTTTGTATATTTTTTCCAGATTGCATGTATTTTTTGGAGAAGTGATGTTGCTTTTTTTAATCATTTGCCACTAATTTATTTAGTTAGAGTTCATAGTAGATATCTGTTATAGATGATTTTATCAGTTTTGGTTGAGTTATGTATCCATTTCTTCATAAAATTTTGTATCCGTTTGTTCATATAATTAGTTTTTCTTTTTCTTTTTTTAATTTTCATTCAACCTAGTTTCAATTGCGAAATAGAGCAATATGAGAAAACAAACTCGTTCAATGAGTTCATCTCTTTATTCAAAGCCGGTTTCAATTGAGAAACAGAGCAACATGAGAAGAGAAACTAGGTCAATGAGTTTATCTCCTCATTCAACCCCGATTTTAGTTGAAAAATCGATTGATGAACGAAATATGTGAAGACAAACTCGTTCTGGCAGTGTTAAAGTGTTAGAATCTCGAAAGGATGTTGTTGGACAATTTGAGAAAAAGAAGAGCAAAAGGGTTAGAGTGGATGATGTTGAAGGTAAGAAAAAATGTGTTGTGGAGGACGAGTTGAATTTGGGTGTCAAACCAAAAAAGAGTAAGGTTCAGAAGGTAGAAAAAGTTAAAATTCCTGACAAAGATTATAAGGTACATACAATTTCAGATATATTTTTTTGTATTGTTGAATCTTCTTTTAAAATTGGATCTAGTTTGTATTTATTTGTTGTTAATTTTTGTCCTTTATTTTTAGCCTTGGTAGCTTTATATTCCAGTTGGTAAGCCTTTTCCTATTACTCATTAGACTTCATACACTAATGCGGGCATCGTATTAGTTTTACAGTCAACTTTGACAGATGTCCAGCTTCGGATATTTAGGAAAAGTTATTTTGGCTATTTCCTTGATTTACCTTGAGTTGCTATCCAGCAACAACTGATTTGTTCTTTAATGTTTAGGGAGTTGATTCAAGATAAGTGTGATCAATTTTATATGAAATTAAATGACGAATGTGTTTTACATTTTGGTTTTCAGAATTTGGCGTTGTAAGTGGTTTAAACTGTTGTAGAAATGAATATGATGAGGGAAAGTTCAGTGGACGCAAAAGGTTGGTGGATGCTTATTTTTCTAGTTTTGAAGAGGTGTCAAAGAAGTCGCTTATTGATGTCACGACCCCAATTTCCCACCTTAGGATGCCGTGATGGTACCTAATCTCTAAGACTAGGTAAGCCTAACATGCATCGAGAAATAGTGAAAATAATAATAAAACATAAAATTAAACGAATAAGCTATCATAATAAACTCAACATTACAGTTGTCGACCATTCTCCAAAATCTGATGGAACAGAGTCATAAGCTCTGCGAGTATGTACTAATAGTTTCGGAATACAATACTGTTTTAGAACAAGAAATAAAGAGTAGAATATATAAAAATAAAAAGTGACTTCGAGGCATGTGAACGTCGAGCAGGTGTACCTTGAAGTCTCCAAAAGTAGCTGATCAAATCAATCATTAGTGTCCCGCACGGGCAGACGTACCTGGATCTGCACAAAAATATGTAGAAGCGTAGTATGAGTACACCATAACGGTACTCAATTACTATCAAGCCTAACATCTATAGAGTAGTGATAAGGCCAGGTCAAGACACCTACTAGGACAAGATAAACGAAATAAAAATGTAACTAATAGGAAGCAAAGCAGTTTAGTACTTTAAACTAATGAAATAATTGTGAGCAACAAGACAACAAGAAGGAAGCAAATAATGAGAAACACAATTAATCAAATATGGACAATACTTGCAAGACAAGGAAAAATAAAAGCAACAAGAACTATTCAACCAATAACTCTTTTCAATAAGCAATGTACAATAAGAATCACAACCGAGGTACCGCCTCGTATTCACATTTCACAATTTCAATCTCAATCTTTCCTTATATCACCGTGTGAGCCTTACATTTAGTTTTGAAAATTATTTTTCCGAAATAGCTATACGTGTTTTAGCTCACCTTATCTCACCCCATGGCTTCAAGTTGTTCCCTTACTACCAACACGCGTATTAAGCCCACCTTATCTCACCGCATGCATATCAACCCCTAGCCTTATACTACTGCATGCGTATCAATATCACAA
>AWOL01S0100641.1:4866-23941 GCA_000715115.1 Nicotiana otophora
TCATTTTTAACTTGGAATCGTTGAAAATATTTTGATTGAACCTTTTTGGGGTTGTCTACGTATCATGTCGCCGCATGAATCAGATCATTACGTAGTTCAAGGACACGACAGTATTCCTTTTTGTTTTTGAAAACAAACATCTTTGGTTCAATTTCGAATTTTTCAAAATGTTTTTCATTGATTTTCAAATTTTATATATATTTATATATTTTGTTTTTGATATAAGACTCAAAAACAAGAATTACATAAAGATCAATATTTAAACAAGACCAGACTTGACTCAAACAGACTTTTAAAATGCAAAACAACAAGACTCAGATCACTAGACTCTTATAGACTCAAAGACCACAAAGGAACAATCAAAGTGGGCTGCCAGCTAAAAGAAGATCCAATATTCTACAGGCTAATCCACCAGCATCACTGTAGTCATGGAGTTATTCCTACACCTGACCCCCAACGTCGCAGTATATCCTTTCTAAGTCTGCAGATATGTGACGGGCGACGTTCAATGATACTTCTGCAAACCGCTCGGGCGTTATTCTCTGGCAACTCCTGCAAGCTTGGGAGGTATATGTGGCTACCTCGAGGATCTTTCCCTTAATGTGCTCCTGAGCCAAATGCAACTCTTGATTTTGCTGACCACGAGTTTCGGCTAGATCTAGTGCATCATGCTCGCGCTCCAAGGCCATATCTCTCTGGCGCCGAACTTCTATTGACTCTCCCTCTAACCGATCGATCACCTTTTGGTAGTGGTGTCTTTCTATTTCAAATTCGGCGATCTGGCACTCCTTACTTGATTCAACTCCCTCTAACTGATCCCTTAGACCTTGTATTAGTGGAGCGTAAATCATGATCTCATGATCAAGGACTACCCTGAACTGGGCTTCTCTCTCTTGTTGTTGCTGAGCGGTTGTGACTATGTTATGCTTTTGAATTTGGGCTTTGGGTGATTGATTAGCACGTGGCCACTGAGATTTATCTTTCTCAAAAATATCATACAACAGATCCTTGTCTACTTTAACAATGCTGAGCTCTTCTTGAAGTTCTCCAAAGGCAGATTCATAATCTCTTTTCATTTCTTCCTCAGCCAGCCTAACTCTGTTTCGAATCTCAGCCCCCTACTCTGATGTGCTCTTCACGACTATCCCTGGTCTATCTGCGAGAGCATCTTGATTAAAGAACCACTCAAGATAAGAAGGATTCAGCTCACCCCGTTCTCGATCTGCCACCATGGTGCCACGCTCGAGTATCTTAGTGCCATTCCAAACATGTTGAGCATAAGCTTCACGAATGGGATCCTCTGATGTTGCTTCCCAGATAAAGTTTTCCATAGTCTCTACCGGGGGCACTATTTGTTTGTGACCCAACTGGTGTAGAACTCTCATGAGAGCATATGGCTGATAACCCCGAAGCCCAATCAAGATCAGAAACGGATGGAAAGATGACTTATAGATGACATATGCTGTGGTGAACCAAGGATAATTCCATGTAATCTGATCATCTGTTAAGGACTAAAGATACTTCCTCCAATCATGGACACTTTCTGGAAAACTGCGAATCTCTAACCCACTCTGCAATCTAGAATTATATTGGCAAACATGATTACCCCAACAAGTACGGTGGTCTACCTGATAAGGATGACTAAAAAGATGATCCATGAACCACATCTGGAGCAGGAGGTTGCAACCTTCAAAGTAACCTTTTCCTTCCCGCCACCTGGTCAAGGCATGAAAGGTATCTGCTAACACCATAGGAAGAATGGAGGAATTATTTTTTTTAATCATGGTTGTGACTATCCCAGATAACCGAATGTTGACCTTCTGATCCTCTCTCGGGAAGACCATGCACCCCAAGAAAGCTACAATGAATGCTTTCCATCCATGGCCTAGCCATGTGTGTTGGTTCTATTTGTTAACCAGCTTCGTCCCATATTCTGAGAATCTCCCTTCATGTCAGTACCGGTCATACAAGAAATCTAGGTGGACCTGCCCTTGCACCACATGTGCTATCTCGGTGTGGCTGATCCATATCTGTTCGAGGAATTTGGTAGCAGTGACATCCCTGGGAGCCAAAAGTCTCTTTGTTCGACTCTTATGCACCAGATCCGTATATTCAGCGAATTCCTCAAAGGTAGGAGTCATTTCAAACCTATTGAGACGAAACACATTCTTCTTCGGGTCCCAAAAATAAACCAAAGCCTCAATGAGTTCTCGTTTGGGCTCAATCTCCATAATGTTTATCAAGTGTTTCAAATAATCCTTGATCTTTCCTTGCTCAAACCCTTTCATGTTGTTCCACCATCGCTTCAATAAACTAGGCACTTTGTTGACAATCTTAAACGGCGAGTGCTCTTCATCCCTCGGCCTCTTGTCAGGTCTCCCACTAACTGAATCCATATCGTATCTGATAAATAACATTATGAGGTCAAGTCCTAATATAAACTCAAAGAAATGACACCAAGCAGACTTTTGGACAAGACAACAGACAAACTTCTTATGGAAGGAAGGCTAGACTCTAGAAGGATTACTCAGGTATCTCGTCGGGGAAATAATACATGACAAAAACGGTCGGACAAAGGACAAAATGATAAAATGTGACGAAGGGGACAAGATGGTTATTTTTATGAAAACGATTTTTCAGTACCTCCAAGAAAAGTACTAAGACTATCTCGAAAAACAACATTCAGACACATGGATAAGCAGGTAAAAATAAATAAAAATTTATTTTGACGAATAATAACCATTTAATTATAAGGTTGACTTGGGAAAAATGGCCAAGAACAAAGGACAACACGTCAAAAACAAAATGACTATTTTAACGAAAATAACCCTTAGACACTTCTGAGGAAGGCTTAAAGGATGTCTCGGCAAAATCGGTCAAAAATAAAAATGGAATAGTAAAAGATGTTAAAAAACGAGCAAAGTAACCACTTTGTACGGACATAGCCCTTCGGCACTTCCGATGAAGGTTTTAAGGTTATTTCAGCAAAAATGGTTCGACATAGGGACAAAATGATAAAATATTAGCTATATTTAAGAAAATAGCCCTTCGGCAGTTCCGAAGAAGGTTTTGAAGTTATATTGAAAACCATGATCGGACGCAAAGACAAAAATAATGAAAAAGACAAAAAAGCAGCAAAACTATCGATTTATAAAAAAAAAATTGAAAAGTATTATGGACACACTGATTTCAAAAACTCTCCCAAAAATAGGGGCCGAACCCGATGAAGGTTGCCCACGTACCCCACTGGAACTAGTCCCCCCCCCCCTTTTTATAGTAAAAATGAATTATTTGTACAAAACTAGGGGAATAATTTTATTATTATTATTATTATTATGATTATTATTTTGAAATTCCGCTTAACTAATTTTCTAAAGCCGGTCAACAAATGCAAGGAAGCCTTCCAAATGATGCAGCAAGTAGCACATAAGTGAACATGATGGTCTCAAAACGGATACCTGTCTTATACAGACCCGACCCCTGTGCTGAGTTTCGCTAAGTCAAATGCACATGATGCAACAAACGATCCTACTAGGGATAACCAGGCATGTGGCTTGTTTTTATAGTTTTTTTTAAAAAAAAACAAATCCTAGGAGATGAGGTGTATCTAGACTGACCATAAAATAAGCGGATAACTCGAGTTGGAAAGGGGTAGCGTACCGAGAGCAATACTTCTCCGGCTTAACTACTGGATCCTCCTCGTTCTTAAACATGAGTGACTAATAATCCTTCATCGGGAGCCCAAGCCCACCGGCTTTATCTCAAAAATGAATGGGGCGCGTATCCGCGATTCCCAGGGTTATATTCAGAAGACTCAGAGGAGGTGCGCAAGAAGACAATTTATAATACAGTTTAATAATATCAAAGCAGTAAAGAGCAGACAAGTAGCACATGTGGCTCAAACACGTAAAAATAAGATAGTAAAAAAAAGGCAAGTATAATAGTTATTCTAAGCTTGAATTCTGAACTAGATATTCTGGGTTCGAGTCCCCAGCAGAGTCGCCAGAGCTGTCACACCTCCTTTTTTCCCGAGGGATAGGGGAGTTTTTTCAATTAAAGTGACATTAATCAAAATGAGATTATTTATTTATTCAGAGTCTCCACTTGGAATAATTTATGGTGTCCCAAGTCACCGGTTTATTTTAAAATCCCAAATCGAAAAAATTAACTTTATTCATGGTCTACGAACACAGAAGACCGGGTAAGAAAGTTTGTTAACCTGGGAGAAGGTGTGAGACACTCCCGAGTTCCGTGATTTTAGAAAGGTCTCTTAGCAATTAATACCTGGCTTAATTATCTGATTTATTACATGTTTTAAACATATTGTGCATTTTTTTACTTTCAACCGCTTTTAATTATTTATGGAATTCGTTTGAACAAGTCGCGATGTCACGAACTCGTTTGTTTTTGTACATATTGCGAATCGTGCTACGTGAAACGCACCCGCGATTTACAACATGTTAATTTTTATTATTATTTAAAGTTCTGACCGAGTCATGTGAAACATACACTCGAATTGGGATTTATATATCGCGACTATGCCACAGGAACCGTACCCATAGCCACGATGATTATTATTAATCGCGCCTCTATTGGAAAATCAAATTGAGTCCTTTCATTTTATACCCGCATCCCTCTGTATGATTCAAACTATCCAAAATAGGTACGAACCATACCAACAAAATAAAATAAAACTATAGAGGAAAACATCTAAACATGCATACAAGATAGAAGATTGCACAACAAAATAATAGGAAAAGAGAAGCAAACATAATATTGGCTATTTGAAGTTTAAGACAATTCTAACAACTGATTGTTGTTAGAAAAAAACTTTGGTTCTACCATTTGCCTAAATGGTAATTAATAACAATTTTAAACCCCAAACTAACTCTCATATACTAACCAAATATTCTTCACTCAATATAACTTTGTTGAGAAATTTACTGATAACCAAACTAATCACACATCTACGGGGACGAACTTCGAACTTAAGAACCAACGAATGCAACAAAAGACTCCAAACATTTAAAGAATAAAATCAATGATTCATGCCCCAATATTTGTAGCAAGAGGATCAATTAAATTGACTGGTGGATTAATCTCATCAAAGTTTAGGCCAAACACAAGAATTTCACTTAAGATAAAAAAGCAAACATACAGTCAAACAAATGTTCCATTCAAATACCAAAACAATTTGAAATCTGAAAATCTAAGAAGAAACAGAGTGAGGAATAGACCTTTAATTGAGTGCCAACTATTCAAATACACGGAGTCTCGAAACCAGTCCAGAACAGCAAACAATGAACTCGAATCAAGACAGGGACCTCGACCCATTTAACTGCAAACTATAAACCACGTCGGCGACCTCAAAGGAACCTCGCTAAAACCCCACTCGGATATTGAGAAGGAAACTAATGGATAAATCATATTTGTGAGTTTTCCCTCAACTCTACGTGAAGATCAGTATGCGCCGAAATCGGATAATCAAAATTTTGCATGTGTTGTGGCGCTAGATAACAATGGTGTTAGGATCGGGAGAAATTAACGAACAGAGTTTTTTTTTAATATATTTATGGTTCAAGAACAACTGATTAGAGGTGATTTACATGCTTTTGGTGAGGTTTTCGTAGTCGTGAGGCTTTTGACGGAGAAGAAAAAGGAGTCAGGATATGGTGGAGCTTCGGATTTTCTTTGTGTTGTGCTCCTCTGTTTCTAATCCCCTCTACCTGTTTCTCTCTCTCAATCATTTTATATTTTTTCAGATATGTTCCTCCTTTCCCCTTTCGTGTGTGTGTTTATTAGAAAAACATCACCCCCATTTTGGAAGATGGGTTGTTGTGTGCTTTTATGGCTGGTTTCGGGTATGGGGTTTGTGAGTGGGGGACAAAGCATGGGGGACAAGGGGAAGTGGGGTGGGGACAAAATGTGAGGGACAAAGAGTGGGGGCAGGGAAAAGTGGAGTGGGGACACGCGTGGGAAGATGGGAGCGAGAAAGATAGAGTGAGAAGTGAGGTATTGGTGAGATGAGTGGGAAAAAATTCAAGCATAGTAAAAAATTAGGTGCTCACAATATAGATATGTTTCTCACTTCTCTTCTGCATGTAGAAGAAGAAGTCAACTTAAAAGACTTCACTTAGCATAGAAAACCTCATAGTTGAAGAATCATCTTTCTCCAACATAAATCAAGGCATGCAATAAAACATATTAACGACTTCATTTCTTCAAAGAATTCAAGTTATAAATATGTGAAGTTGGTACAGGCTATATCAAAGGTTTCTACCACACCTTTGGAGTTATGTTGAAGCTTCCAACTAAACAGAATTGAAGGCTATATCGATTTAAAGACTTCAAGACCATATTTGTGGCTTCTGGTTGGCTTTCACTTGAAGACTTGGTGGCTTAGAAGAGTTTAACTTCCAGACTTCAACCTTTTAGACTTGGCAGAGTTAAAGACTCCTGCTTGAAGACTTGATGGAATTGAAGTCTTATCTTGAAGATTTGGTGGACTTGAAGACTTTAACTTGATGATTCAACTTGAAGACTTGGTAGACTTGAAGATTTCAACTCGAATTTTGGTGGATTTGAAGAATTCTATTTGAAGGTAAAATTTGAAGAGTTCAACTTGAAGATATAGCCAACTTGAGGTATTCAACTTGAAGATGTGGCAGACTTGGAGGCTTCAACCTGACAACTTGGCAAATTTGAAGATTTCAACTTGAAGATTTAGCCTTTAGCCTTTTACTAAAAGACTACAATCATTCGATCAGAGACCTTAATTTGACATGGAGGGCTTGCGCCCATTGATCCATCAATATCTTGTAAGACAGAGAGTTCAACGAAAGAATACATGTACACCTAATTTTCAAGTGTCAATCAAGTTAATTATATTCTATCATACCTCATTTAAACAATGCCTTGGGTAATATATATTTTTAAACTCATATGACTGAACTTAGAATGAAACTCTAAGCCGCCTACGTACCTCCATGAAGAGGATCAAGTCATTTCGTAGTTCGAAATGGGTGAGTTTTTTTTTAAATGTCCTAACTGCCTAGGCTGTCTTTTTCGAGGTTTTCAACCTAGCGGACTTTATTTTTGGGGCCGTGCACAATTTATACTCTTACGGGCCAGGAGAAACATGCAGTTTATGCTCGTGCGTCTAGGAGGATACTTGTTTTCTTCAAGGATAGTATTTCTTCATGAATTTTCCATTAATGAGGCCAATCCTCAAGCCTTCTCAGTCAACTATCTTGTAAGCGCCACTTTTGTATACCTCTTGTACAATATATGGTTCATCCCACTTAGCAGAGAATTTGCCCCCTGGATTAACGAGAGGTAATAATAGGCCTTTTGACCACAAGAATTTGGTCACCCACTTGGAAATATCTAAGGCGCACCCTTTTGTTAAAAGATCGAGACAGGCGATCATGATAACATTCAAGGATTTGTTAAACTTCTAGCCTCTTTTCATCAAGAGCTTCTAGTTCTTCAAGGCGTAACCGAGCATTTTCTTCATTAGTGAGTCCTTCTTGAATGGAAAGCCGCAACAACGGTATTTGACACTCAAGTGGAAGGACTGCTTCAACTCCATAAACAAGTGAATAAGGATTCGCTTGTGTTGGTGTGCGATATGTAGTCCTATATTCCCAAAGAGCTTCTCCCATTCTCTAGTGCCAATCTCTCTTAGACTTAGAGACAACCGTTTTCAACAAGTTGCAGAGCGTCTTGTTAAATGCTTCAGCAAGTCCATTGGCAGCAATATAGTACATGGAGGAATTGCGTTGCTTCAAGCCAAAAAGATCACATATTTTATTCATAAGCTTGTTATCAAAAGGCTTACCATTGTCCGTCAATATATATCGAGGAATGGCGAAATGACAAATAATATTGACTGGGATGAAGTTAGCCACATTTTTCTTCTTTACTTTCTTAAGAGAAACAACTTCAGCCCACTTCGAGAAGTAAGTAGTTTCAACCAAAATGTATAGATGTCCACCAGAAGACTTTGGCAATGGACCAACAACATCCAAATCCCAAGCATCAAATGGCCAAGAAACAACAGTTGGGTGTAATATTTCAGGTGGTTGATGTATGAAGTTAGCATGGAATTGGAAAGCTTTACACCTTCGAGCGTAATCTAAACAATCTTTCACCATGGTTGGCCAATAATACCTCATTCTTTTTATGTGGAAATGAAGTTTTGTCCCAGATTGATGCGAACCACATACTCCAGAGTGTGATTCTTGCAAGGCTTAAAGGGATTCATCATCCCCCAAACAATGTAGGAGCACTCCATCAAATGATCGCCTATAGAGTGTATTCTTATAATAAAGAAAACGAGGGGCTCTCCTTCAGATTTTTGTCTTTCTTCGGGGATTTTCCAACAATATCCCATAACAAAGATAAACGATTAATGGTTGTCGCCAATCTTCAATTTCAACCTCAAGAATGGAAGGAAGATGCTCAACTTCGCTTTCTTCTTCCTCATAGTCATTTGGTAGAGGAACTAACCATCTTGGGAAAACAACGACTTGTGTCTGATCATGCAAAGATAATGTAGAAGCTAAGGCTGCTAATTCATCAGCTCTCTTATTTTTCCTTTCTCGGCACGTGTTGAATAGTTACCTCTCCAAGCCAAGTTACCAATCTTTGAGCATATTTGTGATATGGCACCAACTCTGGCTTCTTGACCTCATAGCTACCCAAAATCTGATTGATCACTAACTTGGAGTCTCCAAAAACTTGTAGTTACGATTGTTTGATATCCACAGCCATTTCAAGCCCAAGTATGAGCGCTTGATATTCAACAACATTATTGGAGCATCGTTATGCCAGAGTGAAAGAATATGGCAAAGCTTCTCCTTGAGAAGTGATAAACACTATTCCAACGTCATCTCCTTCACGATGTGTAGCGCCATCAAAATACATCTTCCAAGGAGGTTGAATTTCTATGACCATTGCATCTTCATCAGATAATTCATTAGACAACTCCAAGTCGTCTGGAATCGGATGGTCGGCTAGGAAGGCTGCTAATGCTTGTCCTTTTACTGCCTTTTGAGGAGCATACACAATTTCAAATTGTTGAAATTGGAGGTACCACCTCACTAATCGATCACTTAGGACAGGTTTAGACATAACAAATTTGATAGGATTCGCTCTTGAGATAAGTCGCACAACGTGATCTTGGAAGTAATGCTTCAGCTTCTGAATAGAGAAGACAAGTGCTAAACATAACTTCTCAATAGGTGAATACTTGAGCTCATTTGGCGTCATCATCCTACTCAAGTAATAAAGTGCATTTGTTTTTGCCTTCATTGTTTCCTTGAGCCAGAAGCGCTCCTACTAATCTTTCATGTGTTAAAATGTATAATATTAATGACTTTCCTGGTATGGGAGTTGCCAGTACTGGAGGCTATATCAAATAGGATTTAATGCTTTCAAAAGCATTCCTACAAGCTTGGTCCCATTCAAAAGGAACTCCCTTCTTCATGAGGTGACTGAACCGTTGGCATCTTCCAGCCAGATTCGAAATAAATATTCTAAAATATGCAGGCTCGGGCATTTTCAAGATAGCATCCACCTTAGTTTGATCAATTTCGATACCTCGGTGTCGAATAATAAAATCGAGGAACTTTTCAGAAGTAACTCCAAAGGCACACTTCAACGGATTCATTCTGAGTTGGTATCTCCGAAGTCGTTAAAATACCATCCTCAAATCTTGCAAGTGATCATCTTTCGTCCCTAACTTTACCACCAAGTCGCCAATATAACACTCCATGTTTTTATGAAGCATGTCATCAAAAATATTTTGCATAGCACATTGATATATAGCACCAGCATTCTTCAAACCAAAAGGCATTACCTTGTAGCGGTATATACCTTTAGGGGTGAAAAAGGCGGTAAGTTCTTCATCCTTCCGTGCCATGCAAATTTGATTATATCCAGATGAACCATACATGAATGACATCACCTCGTATCCAGTCTTGGCATCAATCATGAGCTCAGGGATAAGAAGAGGAAATTCATCCTTAGTACAAGCGTTATTTAGGTCCCTAAAGTCAACACAAACTCGGATTTGACCATTCTTCTTTCTTACAAGGACGATGCTTGAAATCCATGTAGGATATTTAACTTCACGAACAAAACCAGCCTCAATAAGCTTGTTTAACTTTGGTTTCAATAAAAGGAACCAGTTCAGGTCTGAAGCAACATTGTGCTTGCTTCACAGGACGAGCACCTCGTTTGACAGCAAGATAATGAACAACCTTCTTGGGGTTTAAACTTGGCATTTCTTTGTAGTTCCAAGAAAATACTTCTTTGAACTCTTTCAGTAGCTCAATATATTTACTCTCTTCATCACCAGTTAGAGAGGCACTTACATATGTGGGATTTGGATCTTCAACAACTCCGAGATTGACTTCTTTTAGTGCATCAACCGTTATCTTCACCCATTCTTCAAGCTCAGGTGGTGCATCTTTAGTGTCTTCATCCTCTTGAGGATCACTATCATTGAAAGATAAGTGATGACATACATGAATATCAAGGCACTTTTCCTCAATTTTTGTATAAAATAAAGCATTTTGTTCGTCATGAATGGTGATATGATATGATGACCCCACACTTTCTTCATTTGCCTCCCGTTCTTTAGTGTGGACTATAGTATGCGCCTTTGCTTTGAGGACCTCTCTGTACGAAACTACAAGTTTGGTCTCTCGCCTCATTCTAGAAGGAATCAGACTCGGGTAGTCTATGGTCAAAATCTCCTTTTTAGGTAAGATAGGTGCTCAAATCCTTCTATTACCTCTATGACGCTTGTTTTCATTTTTCAATGGTCCCAACCTATCAAATACTGAGGTCCTTGGTTTTGTAAGTCGATCAAACACAAAAGGCTTCTCGTTAAGTGTCATAGACACTTCTTTAGCAGTAATGTAGTTACAACTTGACCTTTTAATGGAGATACGGATTGGCAGGGGTTGTTTGTAACCCAAACCTTCACGTGATTGCTTCAGGGGGTAATCGTTTTCCATCTTCATCTTTTGAGTAGGGTTTGAAGCTTCAGGTGGGAGTTTTCCCAACTTGGATGGTTCATTTGGATTATATCCAACTTTTGCTAACAACTTGTAGGCATTTGGATCAAAGCCATCATTTGTGCGCTTTGCAGGAACTGCTAGATTTAGAAGCGAATTAGGGTTTGACATGAAGCAACTTTGTGGACGAATTAGTTGTATCAATTTGCTTGACATGAAGGGTCAAGCCTCCTAACACATTACCTTGCAATTCAGAAGATGGATCATCAACCTTCGTTGCCTTTGGGACATAGCGAAGAATGGTAGTCACTTTCTTACTTGAAGATGCCTCATTTATCTTACTTCTATCATAAAGCACAATATCTTTTTCAATCGTAACCTTTGCCTTGTAGTTGCGACATCAACTTTCTTTGCAATACTTTTGGTTGGCATCACGTCATCAACCTTAACCTACTTCGAGACATAATTCTTTAAGTAGAATTTTGCATCGACAAAGTATGATTCAGCCTCGGTAAATGGCTTATCATCAGCAACTATCTTCTTTTCGACACCATCTTCACAGTACTTCAAGCACTGATGGTAGGGGGATGAAACCACTTTGTTCTCGTGTATCCCTGGACTTCCTAACAAGATATTATATGAGGTCTTTGCATCGATCACATGCATCCATGCACTTGAATTCAAATCTCCCATACTTATTTCCAATTTGATAGCCCTTATAGCTCTTTGTCCCCCTTGATTGAACCCTTGAATCATCAAACGACTTTCACATAGTTCATCCATCGGTATGCCAAGTTCTTTGACAGTACGAATTGGGAGAATATTGATGCTAGATCCATCTTCGATCAAGATTCTACTTATTCTCTACTTTCGCACAAAGCCAACCATAAATGGGGGACGATTATGGTATATTTCACCAAGAAAAAGACCATCATTAGTAAATGTGATTTTTGCATCACAAATGTCCATTGCTTTAGAATTCGCAGTGAGTTTTTCAGGCAAGGGAGGTGGCAACAATGATGGATCCTCCTTCTTTGTCTATTCTTCATCTATCTTACAATATGAGGCCTTGATATCTTTACATGAAGCTCGCATGCATAACCAGCTTGGCATGAATTCATCCAATGTTACTGGACGACGTAGCCTTTGATTGTGATTCTCGTCCATTTTTGTTTTCTTCCAATTCTTCTCTATCATTTTCTTCTTAGGTCTTTTCATCATTTTTCCTCTAGTCAATAGCTTACCTGACTCCCTTTGTGAATTTGTCTTGCAGCGTCTCCGCCGAGTCATAGGAATCCAACCTTCATCATCAGTTTGACCATTACGTGATTCACTTTCCTCTTGAGATCTTTCCTCCACTATTACTTTATTCACTATAGGGAGAAGCAATGGTTTGCTCACATCGATAGGTTCAAAGTCACCTAATTTAATCATGTTTGATGATGATGCAGTTTGGATGCCATCACATTCATGTACTTAGACAAAATTGCAAAGGTTAATGGGATCAAGTGAAACAAAATTGACAAAGACTTGATTCAAACTTTCTTTCTCATCCTCGAGCAAGCTTTTTCCTTCAATGGCCAAGCGCATGACTTTCTCATTGCAGATAAAGCACTTTTCAATAGGGTGGCCAATCAACCGATGGTACCTGCAATAATTTGGATCATTAGTCCTTCTAGCTTTGCCTGGCCACTTCATTTTAGGTAACTCAATGAGTTTCAACCCAAGGAGTTCTTCAAAAATTGCTGGAACGTCAGAGTCCAAGAATGGATATTCTTTTGCTTGCATTTCTTTTAGAGTTAACTTTCGGCCAGCTTTATCCTGTAGGGACGTTGTCTTCATACTTTGCTTTTTAATCACTTTTGTAGTGACCTTTAATGGCGAGGCATTGACATTCAATGATTCCTTGTTCTCAGACTTAGGCACGAACTTGCCTCCTTTCTTTATTTCTTGTTTATCCTTCACTTTACGAGGTTCATAACAGGTGCCCCTTGATTTCCACTTGAAGATATGCTTAACTCCATATCATGAGCACGTGTAGCCAATTCTTCAAAAGACTTAGGCTTGATACCCTGTAGGATGTAGCGGAGTCCCCAGTGCATTCCTTGGATACACATTTCTATTCCAGAAGCTTCACTAAGTCTGTCTTTGCAGTTGAGGCTTGCATTCCTCCATCGATTGATTAAATCAACGACTGGTTCATCCTTCCATTGATGCGTGTTTGTGATTTCAACCATACTTACAATTCGCTTTGTGCTATAGCAGAGATTGAGAAATTCATGTTCAAGTTGCTCCCAACTATCGATGAAACTAGCCTCTAGATCAGTGTACCAATCAAAAGCATTTTCTTTTAAGGAACAGACAAATTGCTTGACAAGATAATATCTATAAGTTCCAGCATTATTACAAGTTTTGACGAAGTGTGCAATATGTTGCTTTGGATTTCCTTTACCATCAAATTGTTGAAACTTTGGGGTTTGATAACCTACAGGCATCTTCAAACTATCAATTCTCGTAGTGTATGGCTTCGCATATGCGAGAGAAGACTTGGTAGCAACATCATACTTATCTTTGATGGTCCCATGATGAAGTCTTTTAATTGATCAATGGGAATAACCCCATCAGATGAAATCTGAAGTTCTTTAGGAGTCGTTGTCAGCCTTGCAGATGAGTCTCCTTTATCTTGCATCATATGGAGCTTTCCAGGAGCATGACTTGAATCTCCCTCCATCATGCTTTCAACTCTATCTGTCAGCTTGACAATTTGATTATTTTGATCTTGCATATGCTTCGTTAACGCTTCAATTGCCTTTGTTACATTTGCGAGTTTTTCTTCAACAGTTAAAGTATTAGTCATCATTGCTTAGATAACCGTCGTGAATGGTGGAGCAAAGTTTGGATTTTCTCTTACACCATACTTTGAGTGGAACAACTCACATGAAATGCTTGGAGAAGATCTAGTGATGAAGACATCATCATCATCATGTGTGATGAGATTCTTAGATCTAGATGGGCTAAGTAGAGCCAATGTCTTCTCAACGATTTCAACAATGTTTGCTCCTTCTTCCAATTCAGTTAGAAATGATCTTGCCCCTTTGAGGATCAAAAACCAAAGATAAGAACTGATGCAAACGACATTTGAAATGCTTGTTGTCCCAGCAAGTTTGCTTTGTTCCTAGTGATCGGTCCTACGCTTCCCACAGTAGCATCCAACAAGTTTTCCACATCAGATGAAAACTTGGAATCCGCAGCCTTAGCAATAGTGAGTTTGAAGTTGATCTTCTTAGGAGCCATTTCTGTGTTCTTGAAATTTGGTATTTGAAGAGATGAGAGGGAGATATTGTCCCACTGGCCGTGCCAGAAATTTGTAACAACAAATTTTCGCGTCGAGAAAACTAAATAATCAAGACTGAAAAATTGCGTAACAAATCTAGTATTTGATTTCAACAAATGAAAGTGTTACAATCTCTATGGTATTCCTCCGATTCTTCAAGAATATAAAGTATCCTGATGAGCTTGATTTTGATTTTGATTCAAGGGCTTGTAGAGCTTGGTCTTGAATCTCCTTCTTGAGCTTGAATTTGGATTTGATCACGAACAAGTAGTTTGATCTTGAACGCCTTGGTATTTGATTAGGCTTCGTTCTTGATCTTGAACTTGAACTTGTATCTTGAGTGCTTGAGTGCTTGAACTTGTAGCTTGTATAGAAATTTGTGGTGTTTGATTCACGAGCTCTATTTGCTTCTTGTTATCAGTTCTGGTGTCTTCTACCTTTATGAAAATCTCTATTTATAGTTGTAGGGAGTGGTGTGGCTTTGCGATTTGATTGGTCCGTTTGAACTGACCAATACCATCTAGATACTTGGCACCACTCTATTAATTGTTGATTTGACTTAGATTACCACCCTTCTTGACACGTGGCACAATTTCATTGGCTCATTTATTTGATTTGGATTGCCACATTATTTGACACATGGCATGATTTTATTGGCTCATTCTTTTGACTTGGATTGCCACATCACTTGACACGTGGCATGAGCCTGTGCTATAAGATGGGCTAATAGCCATTTGGACCTTGGGCCAATAAAGTGGGCTTATCATTTAATTTGTAGTCCGATTAAATGGACTAGCCCAAGACATATATTTGGATTTAAATAATTAGCCTAATTTATTAGCCACAATATTTATTTGGACTATATTGTCTTGAATTTAATATAGTCTGAACATTTGTGATTTAAAATTGGCATGCTTACACAAATACCTCAATTTAATTGTAAAAAATATAAAAATGCAATTGGCTATTACAAGAATATCGTAATCATAAGAATACAAGCTTTCGTGAAGCTTTTTTAAACAAAAAAAAAATTAAGAAATCAAAGAATAAAATGATTAAGGATTACACATCCACTCAACATAAATTTATATCTTTGTGTGTCAGAGATATTTATTCATTACCTGAGGAGATACTAACCACTTGCACTCAATTGATTCACTTGTTGTATCCACAACTCTATTAGGCAAAATTTTAGCATCTATCTTACACTTGCAACAAAAATCACAAATTAGGGTTTAAGATATCAATATTTTAAATGAACCCAAATCAAAAAATATAAAAATTTGAGTAATCAATGTGAATATATAAAAAAAACAAAGTGGGGATAATTTAGTTTTTATCGTAGAATAGAACGTAAATTTATATCGGTAGATGAATTCAGATACGGAAATATAAATTCTTGAGTACTAAACTTACATAGAAAAAAGAATGGAGATAAGCTTTTGCCTAGGAATAAGAGGTAAAGCTATGATGTGAAAGGTTATCAAGATAAGTTAATTCAGAAGGTGTCTTCCTAAGTTTTTAAACGGAAGAATAAATGAGTGTCCTTGCTATTTAGTGTGATTTAAAGAGTATAATAAAAGTAGGATGTCGCCATTATATGCTAAATAAACTTTGTATATATTAAATGAATAATTAATTATTTGTTGATCATTGAGTGGAAACAATACCTTCTATTACTCTTTCCAACAATTACCGAAAGAGGTGAAGGGAGTGTTTCAACTTGATAAATGTCAATTTCCGAGTATTAGGAGAAGATATGACAAGTGCAATATTTTTGTAAGTTAATTTTAATTTGACGAAATGGAAGTAACTTCGGTATAGAACTTTCATTTTCCATTGTTTTGAAGGAAGTATGTTACATCCTTGTTGCCAGCACTCTTGAATCTAGGAAGTTTGGTCTATGCCCCTCCTCACTCATGTATTTTGGTGTTTCTTTTTGCTGGAATGGAAATGATTTAGCCTGACCCAACACGGAAGGCACTATGCCTGAAGTGAAGGCAAATTAATTTTCTTAAAAAATTATTTGTTGATCATTTGCATTCGGTAGATGAATTTGGCTTGTATTANTTTTTAAAATTATTTGTTGATCATTTGCATTCGGTAGATGAATTTGGCTTGTATTAAAGTAGCCAAATGATGTCGGCCTATTATTGAATTACTCAATGCAACTCTTACATTCTCCAACATTTTTAAAACTTTTTTAGAATGTGTAATTCCATTTTGAGCCCGGCCGAGCAAGCCTGTTTAGATATTCTCTTCCCAATTCACCCATGATCAAGACAAGACGTGATTTCATTAATTAGGCGGAAGGAAGTTCATATATGCAACATTAAACCGTTTCATTTGTCATGGCGCGTTTAAGTCTCAAAATACACATTTCTTATAGTTCGGGTGGAACAAGTGATCAAACACAACATAACTTGTTTAGCATTCCCAACACCCATATACAACTCACATAGTGTCTACGGAGCCTCTAAAGGTACAAAAGAGAGTAAAGATGGTGCCGACAATAAGGCCCCAGCTATACCTCAAAATGTGACCACAATATAAACAAAAGGTACAATACATGACCCCAGAATGAAATGGGAACCACCGAGTCCGCTAAGAAGAGCGTGCAGCGCTATCTGTGATCAACATTGTCCGCTATGTAACCACCTGCATCCATTTAAAGATGCAGCGCCCCCGGCAAAAGGGTCGTTAGTACCGTCGAATAGCACTGGTATGTATAGCTAAACATCATCTCAATAGAATGAATAATAATACAAGAGAAACAGTCAAGAATTCAATAAGAGCTTCAAATAATATTAAAACATCAAGTTAAAGATCATATACGTTTTCAAGATAATTTCCGCATTATCAGGTTGGATGGTTTTTAATACCAATATGACACAATCTACAATACCACCGTGTTCTTACACGGAGTCCGATCTCAGCCCGATCGGCTAGGCCATCTCACTGAGACATCAACCATATTCACAATTTCATACACAATACCACCGTGTTCTTACACGGAGTCCGATCTCGGCCCGATCGGCTAGGCCATCTCACTGAGACATCAACCATATTCACAATTTCATACACAATACCACCGTGTTCTTACACGGAGTCCGATCTCGGCCCGATCGGCTAGGCCATCTCATTTGAGAGACATTACCTTTTTCAGTCAATCATCGCACATCGTACTCCTTTCGTATACTTTCGATTCATTGGCACTAGTGATTACGATTACAAAGTCATTCTTGGCACTTGCCCGTATTTCATAGTTCCAGTTACCTTTTTTCACATTCAAATATCATTATCATTATCAACATCAAGAGGGCTTCCCATTCAAGATATTAATTCTCGTATGAGCAATTTGGGAAATCTTAGGCACATAAAGTCTTTTCATACAATTTGACATAACAACCTTTATTTCAATCTTGACATGAAGTCTTAACATTCCTAACACATATTCCATATTTTTGAATATATTCTCAAATGGCAAGATGACATGATGAAGCATTTAGAACAAATATTGAACAAATATCCTTCAACACAACCACATTAGGAAATGCTAATTCAATAATGATCAAGGACTTACTCCAATTACATGAACGCCATGGGATTCGATTCTAAGAAGAAGGGGGTTTAGCCAACATACCTCAATTGAGCTTCTCAAACTCTAAAATGATCCGGAATTCTTAGCAACTTAAATCTATTTTAGAAATACAACAAGTTGAACCAAAAATTAGGAAGATGATCATGGTTTTAACTCATTTGAGTATTTTATCAAACACTAGGTGTGTATTAAGGTTCTAAGGCTCTTTTGTGGAAGATTCCATCATTTTCCAACCCACTCTCTACCATATTTAGCTCACAACCTTCCCACATACTACAAGGATACATGCATACAAGACAACAACCCCCACACCCAATAATTGCCTCTCTAATTATCCCATTTTTACAAAATCTCGAAATTGAGAGCTAGGACATAGATTCTTACCTCTTAGGAAGAAGACCTAGGTGCCTCTCTTGATAATCTTCAAGATTTTAAGTGAGAATTGAAGAGCAATGTGATGAAGATCACTTCTCCCTCTAGGACCATCTCTCTCACTCTAAAAATATCAGAAAATATGATCAAAATGGCCTATGGGGTGTGTTTTAACGGAATTGGGTCGGGTTTAAAACCTCTAAAAATTGAAGCTCCGGAACAGGTTCTGCGGTCGCATATGCAACCGCATAGTGGTTATGCGGTTCGCGAAATGACCGCGAAAATAGGTGTCAGAGCTGGAAAAAAACTGACCTGGCTGTTCTGCGGTCGCATAATGCACTGCAGAACGGTTTTGCGGTCGCATAGTGCACCACAGAACCTCCCTCCGAGAAATTTCAAGACGAGATATGCAACAAGAATGCGGCCCGCGAAACAGTTATGTGGCCGTATAATAGCCGCGAAATTGGGCATCAAAAATGCCCTAGAAATCTTCCCCACTCTGCGGTCCGCAGAGTGGTTCTGCGGCCGCAGAAATACGTAATTCTGCCCAACGTTTTCCTTCAACTCCCCAGCGCATTGTTCAACCTCTACGCCTACTTTGGCATCACAGAATCCGGATTTTTAGGAAAAATTTTACGGGACCTTACAAACTTGGAGTCTATTGCTTCCAACTTGGAGTCTATTGCTTCCATTTGAATGTGTATTGAGTACACATATAGGGAACTATGAAAAAAGTAGAAG
>AWOL01S0100649.1:0-20361 GCA_000715115.1 Nicotiana otophora
AGTTGGTCAACTAGTTTATACAGATATTTTGGATCTCGATCCGAGTTATTCATATCTCAATTTATTAGTTAACTTTTTTTCTAGAATCATTTATTTGCTCTAAATAAATTTGCTTCAATTAAATTGTTTGCAAAGTCTTGATATTTAGCCTTCAAACAGGAGATTAAACAATTTTTTTTAAAGAGAATGCTACACTATCAAATATTATGAAAAAATGTAAAAAAGAAAGGAAAGAGAGTCACCCAAAGGGATGGCAAACGGGTGAGTTAGATCGGATATAGTTGGATCGAAAATAGGTAATGTAAAACGGATAAATTATTCTACCCGACCCATATTTAATACGGATAGAAAATTGGTTAACCAACGGATAATGACTTCTTGAATACAATTACTATTGGGAGGATTCCTAGACTCCCAAACTTGAGGAACCCCCGATTTGTGTCTTTATAAATGTAAAAGTTATACCCATCGGTTATCCATTGATTATTCCTTTTTAAGTAGATAATATGGATCTTATCTATATTTAACAAATTTTTAAAATTTTCATTATCCAACCCATTTTTAGTGGATAATATGTACTGATAACTACTTTTTTTACATCTATTTTGCCACTTCTAGTCAACCATAAGAAAGAGAGATCCCAAGTAGTGGCCTTAAAAGTCATACTCTTTAAAGTTTCGACTTTGATATTCTTTATTTATTTAATGCCTTTCAGAAAATTAATTGATGTAATATTCATCCAAACTAAACATCAAGATTTATTCGATCAATAATATCGAATATCATGTCCATTACTTTTGTCATGGTTGATCCCTCATGCAGTTGAAAGTATTTTTCATTCTGTAGAGAAAATAATAGTATATAAAGTCTTGTACAATTAAAATTTTCTCTAATGATGTAGTATAAAGAGTATTTTCTCTTGTAGAAAGAAACGATTTTAATTATCTAGTATTGATTTAGAGATGATATCTTCATAAACAGATATGTATTAAATTTATACATCTTAATTCTAAAAATAAATAGAAAAACCATACATAATGATTTCATAAAAAAATTCAAAAAAAATAAATGATCAAGTCTCATCGAATGCGTTGTCTATAATTAGTCGTACCATCACAAGAAAAATAAAACTAATTGGAAGATATATAAAACTAATAAAAATCAAAATCAGTTTTAGACAATTTGACCCAAGCTAAGACAATCTTCTATAAATTGATGGGCAAACAATCAGCTTCAACATCATCTTTCTTATAAAGAAGAAGTACAATTTCTTTCTGCTTTCTCTTACAACCTTGATCATAAATCAACATTTTTTCATTCATGCAGGTTTGCTTTCTTTATCTTTTTCTCCTATTTTTTTTGTCTATTATATTTTTTTTCCGGAGGAGCAACAATAGTCTCCGGGTGACCTATAGGTCACGAGTTTGAGCTGTGGAATCAGCTATTGATCCTTGTATCAGGATAGATTACCTATATCACACATTTTTGGGGTGCAATCTTTCCCCAAACCTTGCGTGAACGCGGGTCACGGAATACTTTGTACAGGAAACTGCTCTTTTATTATATTTTTTTCGAGTAATACACCTAGTTATTATAATCATACACAACCATTTGTCTATATATTTTAACTCAAATTCAAATTAGAAGTATTTTTGCATGATTTGCATTCAGTTGCTTTGAAAAGAGATGAGATATAGGAATGACCATGAATTATATATAAGCTAATTTTGTTTCTGCAATTCAAATCTCTGCTAGTGCTAATTAAGTTTATATGATAATTTTCTCTTGATTAAGTAATCTTGTGATTTGACTATACTTATTGGACATATCGGAATATTATTAGGTAAAAGAGGACAACTAATCCATTGATGTGTTTCTCCTCCTATTCTTTTCCTTAATTATTAGCCCAAAAGAAGGGCAGCCAGGTGCACTAAGCACCTGCTATGCGCGGAATTCGGGGAAGGGCCAGACTACAATAGTCTATTGTATGCAGTCTTGCCCTATATTTCTGCAAGAGGTTATTTTCATGGCTTGGACCCGTAATCTCCTGATCACATGACAACAACTTTACCAGTTACGCCAAAGCTCCTCTTCCAGAAAAAAGAAAAAAATTATGAAAAAATGTCATCACAATAATAATTAGCTTGAGTTTTGACAAAACTATAAAGTGGACGCGCTGCAGTCCGATTATTAATTGGACAAGGTCGTATAATGTTCTAAATTGCTCGTAAATTAGGACCACAAGCTTCATATCAACAACTTAAACCACATATTTCTCCTTTTTGATGTCATGCATGATAGTTTAATTCCTCCTTTTATCCTCTTAAACTTAAAAAAAAATACAAACTTCCATATAAGATTAACAAATTTGCTTAAATCATATTTAATTGGACTACTAGACTGCCATTTGTAGTGCTTTTCAGCAAGAATTCTTGTTGATTAATTATGACAATGCTAATAATTAGAGGATTATATATACTTTTCAGAAATATGAGTGCAATGAAATAATTAGACAAACCACTAGTTATGCTTAATTTACACCCTTCGTTGTTGTCGCACTTCTGAAGGAGAGCCTTAGATCAACGGTAAAATTGTCTTTTGTATATACGTCATGGGTTTGATCCATAAAAGTAATCACTACGGTAGGTTGTCTACATTATACCCCTTGAGGTGAGACTCTTCTACGGATCAGCGTGAATAGGAAATGGTTTATATACCGAGTTGTTTTTGTTTTCTTTTGTCGCACTCCCATTTTAAAGTTTTCCCACTAATCTTAGTGTGTGCGCCGCAAATGAGAATATGTTAATTTGGAAGAAGCTAGCACTTTTTGTGGCTGAAAGACGAAATTAGTGGATGAGAGCTGATACTTTTCATTCAGTTATGGATTATTTGAGTTCAAATCCCTTGTTTTATAAACATCAAGTTCTCCTCTATCCCTTTTAGCATTGCACATGAACCGCCCCACCCAAAACTCAAATAGAAAAGAACCACTTTTTGTCCCTAAAAAGGCCAAGGTGGAACTGCATCCAATTTGTAAGCTAGTTGAATCTCGGACTATATAATTTCTTGGCGTTACTTCATGTCTTAACTTCATATTATTTTCAAACAGTATCAACTTATATGTACTTTTTTAAAGCGAAATTGAATGTAGATCACGGGTTCGAGTCGTAGAAGCAGTCACTAATGCTTGTATTATGATGGACTGTCTATATTATACCCTTAGAGGTGCGACCCTTCCCCAAATTCTTCATAAATGTGAGATACTTTGTGCACGAGACTGCCTTCTTTTATTGGATTACACTCCTTTCCGAGGGTATCTCTGTCACTAGGTTCGAGCCGTGTAAGCAGTCACTAATACTTGTATTAGGATAAACTATCTATATCATGCCCTTATGGGCGTGGCCCTTTCCCGGACCATGTGTGAAAGATTGTTTTTCTTTTTATTGAATTACACTCGTTTCTTTGGGTGTCTCTGTCGCTAGGTTGGATGGATAGGGAGGGTATAGCCCACAAAGTTCCCAATTTGTAATCTTGTGATGTACTCAAAGTTAAGCGTATGGTGCATGTACCTCTATAGAAGTGGTCCTTGTGTCTCTTGCTATTATTTCTTTCCTCAATTAAGAGAGGGCATTATTAGTGATAATTGGTCACTTGTGTCTATAGTTGAGGTTGACTAGGAGTCTAATTATTAAGAGGGAGTATTATTGGTGAAGTTAACAATACCTTTAAGTTAAAGGACATTTTGTTTTCTTCTAAAATAGTAAGACCAAGTGACATTTAAAATTAATCAGGCTCTCGTGTGAAAGGACGTGTCAAAGATATAGTTAAATAAATATATTCTTTTTAACCGTTTAATTTTTTTTTACATGAAACGATCATACACGTCAACAACTGACTTATCATAATGGTTAATTTTTTATTTCCTTTTTAGTCCCGTCTTTAATAGATCCTTACACCCTTTGGACTAAACTAAACAAAGTAACTTTACAGTTAAAACTTAAAATGATATTAATACTATCACTTAACCATTGTGAAAGACGTATATCCAGTGGCTTGATGGTTACAGTATGTAGATAATTTTTCACCTTTCTATATCTTTTAGACCAACCTTTCCTTCTCGCTTCTTCCTTGAGAAGAGAAGGTAGAGGCTCTTTTAAAATGTCTTCTTCCTTCTAAATTAATCTGTCTTCTTCTTATTTGTTTAAAATGGTGATTTATTGCAGTTTCTTTGAGTGGGACTGCAACTACTAGCCTAAAGGTCCAACATTGTGGCTGCTGCTGCTAAATTAGTGGGGCAAATTTTCAATCCCAATATTCCTTCTTCCACTTCCAAAACAATTCTAAAACCATTTGCTATATAAAGTTAATTTTTGGCAGTTGAGCATTGGGCAAATTACAAGACTTCACTATATACAGAGACATGGCCAACAACCACAATCATTTCAGTCTCTCCTCAAGATTTCTACTTCTGTTATTACCACTACTTCTTCACATTCACCATGGTAATTAATTCTCAACTTATATTTAAATTTTATGACTTCTTCTACTTTTTTCAGATATTGACTAACTTCTTGACAAAGTATAATTGTGTTTTAAGTTATGTTGCGCGTACTCTCCAAAATAACGTCATACCCGTATCGGATCCTCCAAAAATACATTACTTTTAAAGGACCCGACACACATCCGGCAACAATATTTTCGGAGATTCCGATCAACAATAGGTTTTAAGTGGGGAGATATTCAATCTTAGCACTAAAATATTGTTTTCAAATTTATATTAGCGTAACCAAATTTTACACTATTTGTGCAGTTTAACATGTTACTGCACGTTATTTACTGTATTTTCCATGTTATCCACTTAACCACCGGTTCAAACATATCATGCTTGTTATAAAAAGTTATTACATGTTATTGTATGTAACTTAACCTGTTGGCGTAACATATTATATATACACTATCATTGCAAAAAACTTAAATTTTATACTATAGAAGAAACTATTCGGGGGCGGATATAGCATGCGGCGAGCGGTGTCACGTGACACCGCTTCGTCGGAATTTTTATTAAATATGTATATATAAATAGCATACAAAATGAAAATATTGGATATAAATATAAAAAATGACACCGCTTTTCATTATAGTAATTTATTTATTCATTCATTTTTTAAAATTTTGACATCGCTTACCAAATATCTCGGGTACGCCCCTGAGACTATTAGTAGTCTTTTTCACTTCTTTTCCCTAGTAATAAAGAATAACATCTATAATTGTACATATGTACTAATTGCTGGGTTTTAATTGCAGTAAGAAGTGAACTCCAATTGAACTACTACTTAGAGAGTTGCCCAAGAGCTGAAGAAATAATCAAAGAACAAGTGGCACAGTTGTACCACAAGCATGGCAATACAGCAGTTTCTTGGATTAGAAATCTCTTTCATGATTGCATGGTTAAGGTAATATTAATTAATACTCTTAATTCTCCAATTAAAAGTAAATTAATAGCACTGATAGCTACAACATTATACAACAACAATAATAAACTCAGTAAAATCTCATAAGTGGGGTCGGGGGATAGCAGTGTATATGTAGACCTTACCCCTACATTAAAAAGGTAAAGAGGTTGTTCCGGATAGACCCTTAGCTCAAGAAAAGATGAAAAGAAGCAGTAGCAATAGACAGTAACAACAACAAGATACTAAAAAAATTAAAGCGAAAAATAATACTCCCACCGTTTTAGTTTAAATGACATACTTTCCTTATTAGTCCGTTTAAAAAAGACTGACATATTTCTATATTTGAAAATAATTTAACTTTAAACTTCTCATTTTACTCAATTTATTCTTAATGAAAAACTTTTATAACTATACAAATGCATGTCCCCACAAAACTTTTACCTCCTTAAGTTTGTGAACCACATGTTTCAAAAGTGTTTTTTTTTTCTTCCTTAAACTTGTGCCAAGTTAAACCACATCATTTAAATTTAAACGAAGGGAGTAAGAAAACAACAGATAATAAAAACTACAACATTATGACCAATTTATATATTAATATGTTTTTTTCTTGCAGTCATGTGATGCATCAATATATTTGGACACAGCAAATGGACAAGAATCAGAGAAGACATCTCCAAAAAACTTTGGAATGAGAAATTTTAAGTATGTAGAGACTATTAAACAGGCACTTGAGAGTGAATGTCCTAATACTGTTTCTTGTGCTGATATTGTTGCTCTTTCCGCTAGAGATGGTCTTCTCTGGGTAAGTTGATCAAATCCACCTTCTTGTACATCTCCCCTGCTCCCGATATAATATTGATAGCGCAAAATTATTTTATATTTTAATTTGTTGAAGTAGAGTTTTAGAGCAACAGTAAAGTTGTACTCAACTTGAAAAGAAAAGAAGCCTCAAGCCGATAAATCATGGTGTTCGATAATTCGAGAGAAGAGCTAAGGGCTGATCTACGACCACCCTCTCACTCACAGGCACGTGCGATATGTGTGATGCCGATACCCAGATTTAGATATCCACTTCAAACTATTTACCTTATTTATGATCTTCTTACGGCCATCACGTTATTCTATAATTAAACATGCTATTTATGCTAAAGATAGCCCTTCGTAGATCTCTACGACTTACCTCTACGAACAGCCTTAGACTGGCGTATTGATAGTAGATGCTACCCATGCGCTGATGGTCGCTTACCCAGACCTATCTATGTGTATACACTTATAGCTCACCTCCTCCCCCATACGACTCTCAATGGTAGAAGAGAAAAGGAACATATCTAATGAGTCTTGATTGCAATAGTATAATTCTGTATGATCCTATAGGTCAAGGTTCGAGCTGTGCAAGTAGCCACTAATACTTGCATTAATGTAGACTGTATATACCACACACTCCTTGAGGTGCATTCTTTTTTCGGACTTTGTGAATACCGGATATTTTGTACAACGAACTGACCTAATGTATTTTAATATGTTGTAACACGTAACTATTGAAATCGGTTACTTATAATTTATTACTTTTCCATATTTCTTTCCCTTATAGAATTGAGTCAAATTTGTTTAATTTGTGTGATACATAGTTGGGCGGGCCACGTGTTGAAATGAGAACAGGAAGGAAAGACAGCAAAGAAAGTTACTTAGCAGAAGTTGAGAGTTCCCTTCCTAATCACAATGATTCCATGTCATCAGTCCTTTCTCGATTCCAATCCATTGGTGTTGATACTGAAGGAACTGTTGCTCTTTTTGGTAAATCTCCCTCTAATTAGCTGTTTATTTTTTCAAACTCCCAAGTTTAACACAAAAAGTAAATGAATAAATTTTGTATACTGACAATTGTATTATATGGTTATTTAATTAAAAGTCAATTAGTATATCGGGCGGTGTTTGGATAAGTTTATAAGTTGGTTACTAATTTATAAGTATTTTTTGACTTATTTATACACTTGTAAAACATAAAAATATTTATTGTAGGTCAAAATCGGTCAAAAGTAAGAGCTAGTCACTCCCAACTTATGATTTTTATGCACTTTTAGTTTAACTAAATTTTTTACTGTTATATCCCTAATTTCTTTTTTAATCTCCAAAATACCTTTTCCAAAATAAAAGATTGGACTCCCTTTCCATTTCATTTCCATCATTCTTCTCATTTGATATAAAAAGACAATTTTATACTTATATTTTTTGCAAATAGCTTTAAGGGTAATTTAGTAATTTTAATAAAAATACTTTTTTACCTACATTATTGCAACTGCATATGTTAAAACACTTTTATCCAAGCTTGTAACTACTTATTTATCTCAGACATGCTCTTAACTATCTTATTTTATTTGGATATAGGGGCTCACTCGGTAGGACGAGTTCATTGTGTAAACCTAGTACACAGACTTTACCCAACAGTTGATCCTACCCTTGACCCTGACTATGCTAAGTACCTTAAAGGTCGATGTCCGACACCGAATCCTGACCCAGAGGCCGTTTTATACTCAAGGAATGATCGCGAAACTACAATGATCCTAGACAATATGTACTACAAGAACATTTTGAACCACAAGGGGCTATTAATTGTAGATCAAGAATTGGTTACTGATTCAACTACTTCTCCATTTGTGGAAAAAATGGCTGCTGACAATGGCTATTTCCATGATCAATTTGCTCGAGCTTTGCTCATTTTGTCTGAAAATAATCCACTTACTGGAGATCAAGGCGAGATTAGAAAAGTTTGCCGTTACGTAAATAGTGCTTAGATTTGATTTATTAGTAGCGGCCAAGAATGTAATGTTTGTATTTGTTTTCTCGTATTTATTTCTGTTGTTGTATTGCATTTTCAAGTTTGTTTTAATAATACCAGTAAAATCAAGTGTACTAAAGGGTCTTAGTGTGATATATGCCAGTTCTGTTTTTATAGCCATCTTTGTTAATTTTCATAGTATTCTACATTCAGAGAAGGTTTAATTTGTCAGCATTTCTTAGAACAAACACAAAAGTTTGAAAAATTAGCTTTAATAGCTGCTTACCTAATCTCTTAAATTACAAATAACCGATGAATGTATAATATATGTATAATTCAAGTATATTATGTTTATAATCGATGCACACCGGCTATAAAATCTAAAAAGTCGGGCTAAAAATTTTAGTATCTCACGATACATTGCTATTACTCCCAAAACTTTCTGATTCCGTTTTGTGGAAGTTGGGCCTTAATTCACTTTTGTAAACTTACACCAGTAATATTGGACTTGAATAAGGTACATGACTGCAATCAGCAATTGGACAAATCCAATGTCGTAACCAAATTATGGGCATTCAGTAGTGTTGCTGGCCCATATTAAGTTAGAAATAGTTTTAGTGTTTACTAGCCATTTTTCGGGGTGGAATTCAAAAATAGCTAGATTTACAAGTAGAAATTGAAAAATAGCCACAGTTTCAAAAGTAATCGAAATTTAGCCACTTTTCATGTAAAGATAAATTTGAACGAAAACACTGTTCAAAATTCGTAAAATATTCCAGCATAATATAATGGAGTTCGAATTTTTTATATGTGAACTTCCAACATAATATACTGGAGTTCCAGTATATTATGTTGGAACTCCAATATATTATGATGGAGTTCCAGTATATTATGATGGAGTTCCAGTATAAATATAATAGAGTTACAACATAATATGCTGGAAGTTCATACACAAGTACTCTAATCTCCAATATATTATGCTGGAACTTTCTGTATTGCGATAAAATAGTGGATATTTTTAATGACTTTGCAAACGCTGACTATTTTTTAATTACCAGTCCGAAAAGTGGTTAGCCCGTGCTATTTTTACCATTTTTTGGCATTGTATTTGAAAGAGGCCGACATCCTCATCTCTCTCTCTCCCTTTTCCCTCTCTCTTCGCCCTCGGTAAGGTCGCCGTCCAACTCCGTCGCCGCCGGTCATCTTCTTCGGTGGAGCTCTACCGGAGCCCAACTAAACAACCGTCTCTCTCTCTCTCTCTCTTTCCTTCTTACATCTCTACCATCTGATCCAACTGCCTCTCTCCCTTCCCTTCTCTCATCTCAATCGTCAGATCCAGATCTGAAAATTACGAAGTCGCGGTGGATCCACTATCGGCGACGAAAACAATGGAGGAGGAAGATCGGGGGCGTCCCCAGATCTAGATCTAATGGAGACGCCAGAATCCATGGCTTCGTCTCCTTCTTTGTATCTCACATCTGAGTGTATTCATCTGAATGGATTTTGGTAGATACAACGTGATAGTATATTCTCAGATCTGGCCGGATTTATTTTCGTCTCCATTTTTAGTTTTTATACAATATATACAGTATCTCTTCTCCATCTCAGACGAATTTTCTTCTCTTCTTTGCTATTGAGTCGCATACAATGATATAAATACATTGTATTCATTACAAATACACTCAAATTTGAGTGTATCTATATTTTTCAATGCAAATATAGTTTTTTTGGTATTTTTGCATGTATTTATGTATTTCAAAGGTTATTTTTTGGCAGATCCCTGTATTTTTTGAAATTTTGTTGTTTGAATACACCCAAATTAAATATAGTAAATTGAATACAGTGTAAAAGTACCTATGAATGAATACAGTGAATTGAATACAATCGAATATTACTTTATTTTTTATTGTTTAAATACAATCAAATTAAATACAGTAAAATTGAATACGATGTAAAATATATAAGAACGAATACATTCGAATTGAATAAATTATATACAACCGAATTAAATATATCGACATACATTCCAAGACAAACAACTAGTAACTACGGAATGTAATTAACTAAATTATTGTTACGCTCGGCAATAAGCCTCCAAACAGCGAGGTTTTAGGCCTTCTTGGAACAACATTGTGGGCCTATGTTAATCATGATCCCTTATTATTTGGATAACAACTCCAATTTGTGCAAAAAATGAGGAACCTATCATGACAAAATGTTGGTAGCATGGAATATAATGGGATTATATATATACATACAATAAAAGATCAAAATTGAACATCTAAAGTAATATTAAAATTTATTTATGACAATTAACTTTTTCTCAACTTTAATCTTGAATTTAACTTCTTCATACGGTAAGAAAAAGACATCATGTTTAAAGTTTTAAATGGTGTATTAGCAATTCTTATTTCTAGCATGAAGTATAAATAAAGAAAATAGCCCGTGTAAACATACAATTTCTAGTTGTTGTTTTTTTTGGGTAGAAATATAATATCTAGTTAATAGTAGGACGTTTGACGAGCATTAGCATCAACCTTTCCCACCCACCGAAATTAAGCATAAACTTATTTTTCTTGAATTACTACTTCATTACTTTATAAAGCATAATTGCTGTTTTTCTTGGTATGATGGCGATTGTTCTTTTCAACTATTGCTGAGGTGAGTGTTGATTGATTAGTGTCACATACATGTATACCCGTACACGGACGTAAAAGTTCAGATATGAGTTCAATTGAATTTAGTAATTTTTAATCAAATAATATAAGGAACTTATTAAGTTTTTATACATATTAAATTTAGTAATCAGTTATTAACATTTGAAATCATCATTTTAGGGATGTCTTAGTAGCTTAGTTGGTTGACTACTTAAATTTTCATCTTATTGGTGAAAGTTTGATTCCCCATCTTGTAATTTCCTCTGCCATTTCCCCTACCCTTATATTTAATTTTTAAAAAAGAAAAAAAATCATCATTCTAAAATGTAGAAGTCATAAAGGGCCTCTTTGGTCATGAAAAAAGATTCTTTTTTTTTAAATTTTTTTTTTTTCGAAATTAGTGTTTGGCCATAAAAATTTCAAATATTCACTTGAAGTTGAATTTCAAAATATTTCGGAATTTGAAAAGCTCAAAAAGGTTATTTTTCAAAATTTTAATTTCAGAGCACTCACGAAAATTCAAAAACAACTTTAAATTGTATTCATGTCCAAACACAACTCTAATTTTCAAATAACATTTTCAACTTGATTTTTTTTTTTACTTTTTTTTTTTGAAATTCATAATTCTTATGTCCAAACGCCCACAAAGTTAAAATCCCGACTCCGCTTATGATAATACATGTAAAATTGGAATTGGGATCCTCTCCTATACCATTTCCTCTCGTACTTTCCAATTCCACGTTATAATTTGAAAGATGTTGTATGATTGTGTTTATCCAGACATAACATGTGGTTAAAATATTGCCATGAGGAAGTAATTATGAGGAAAATGCAGAAGTTCATTAGATATGATATGTTATTATAGTGGTTAAATATAGCTCAAAGCTAAAAAACCATAATTCACTTCCAAGTGAAGTAATTTATTGTCCTGTACTGAAATGTTATTATACATATTGGAATTTTTTTAATACAATACGGAGAGCAATAAGTTTTAAAGTGGAATGAATTGACTTCAGAAATTAAAAAGAAATATTGACTTAAGAAATACGATTAATTAAGAACATGGAGGGCCCGTATCTACAACTGTTAGAACTTAGAACCAACACATGACTTGTCTTTAAAGGGATTTTCATTGAATAATACAAACTATTAAGTGGTATTTGATTAAATAAACATTTATCTCTTTCTTAACTGTCTAATTAATGACTATATATATGACTTCTTAGAAAAGTAATAGTTAGATTGGAAAACTATTATGTCTTTTTGATTTTCCAAAATAATAAATTATTGATCGGACTTTTTCCTTAAACTAAAATGGCAAATATAAAGAACCCCGGAAGTACAAAATAACCTAAATGACTTTGTTTGACAATACGAAATTATTTCATTAAGAAGGGCCATTTAAGTGGTGGTTTTTCTTTTTCATTTAGACGTTTTTTGAAAGGTAAAAATATAGTCTTCATCTTTGAGCCTTCAAAAGAATTACTAATAAATGTAGTAACTGTTTTAAAAGGCGTTTTCGGGGCGAGTCCCGGGGCGAGGCATACCAAAAACGTCCCGGAGCGATGGTGTGGGGCGAAAGTGTCAAGAGGCGTACGCCCAGCGTTCGAGGCATACGCCCGGGCGTTCGAGGCGCTTTTTTTAGTGAGGAGTAAGCCCTAAAAACTTTTTAAAATTAAAACAAAATTTATTGAATAAGTCCTCCATATAATACCCAAAATCTCAAAAATCAGTTTGGTAATTACTCAAAAGATTTAAGGGCAAATGTCCAAATATGCCCTTATACTATATGAAATTGAGCACATTTGCCCTTCGTTAATACTTTAACTCAAATATGCCCTTACCGTCACATAGTTAGTCCATATATGCCCTTAGAGTTACACAGTTGGCCCATATATGCCCTTTTCGAAACGGAATTCACCCAAACTAATTAGCTCTTTCTTTAATTGTATTAAAGTGTATTACAAATATTATTTCATTTTTATTAGTACTTTTTTGTTCTTTACCTTTCTCTTTTATTTTCTTCTCTTTTTTTTTCCTTTTTCTTTATCCCTTATCCGATTTTATCCATTACTGATGTCTTCTCTATTTTCATCACCAATTTCACTTGACAAAACTCATAAATTCTAATTACTAAAAAAATTCTCCCATAAGGTAATCACGTTCCAATTTCACTGGCCCTCTAAATAAATGAAATTAAATTATTTCAAAAATTATGGTTTAAAATTTAAAATAATAAAAATATCTCAACCTTTAACAATACTCAAAAGACCAAAATATTTAAATTATTTCCAGAAAGATAATTTAATGATTAAAAGCCTAGAGTTCAAGTTGTAATGTTATAAATTTGAGTTGTTAATCTTTTTTCAGCTGGACATTTTTTATTCTTTTTATTAACTATATATGTACATTAGGGATGTATATGGAACAGGTTGGTTCGATTTAGTATCAAAATCAAACCAAACCAATTATGTCGGTTTGAATTATTCGGTTTTGTTGGATTTTCGGATTTTTTGTTACATAAATATTATTTCAATCTTACTTTGTTAAATTTTTTAGAACTAAATATATGTTCGGTAAAAATAAAAAAATTAAAAAATATATGATCTATAAAAATATTCTTATGGGAGAATTTTCTTAGTAATTAGAATTTATGAGTTTTGTTAAGTGAAATTGGTGATGAAAATGGAGAATACATCATTAATGGAGGAAATCAGATAAGGGAGAAAGAAAAAGGAAAAACAAAGAAAAGAAAAGAAAAAATATGAAAGAAAAGAGAAAGGTAAAGAAATAAAAGTATTAATAAAAAGGAAATAGTGTTTGTAATACACTTTAATAAATTAACGAAAGAGTTAATTAGTTTGGATGGATTCCATTTCGAAAAGGGCATATATGGGCCTACTGTGTAACTCTAAGGGCATATATGGACCAAATATGTGACGGTAAGGGCATATTTGAGCTAAAGTATTAACAAAGGGCAAATGTGCTCAATTTCGTATAGTATAAGGGCACATTTGGACCTTTTCCGAAGATTTTAAAAGGAACTCAAAAGTATTAAATTTAAAAGTCAAAACTTTTTTTTATTGATTGAAGCCCTAATTCATGGTCTTTCCCAAATTTTTATTTTGTCTGCTAGTCTGCTAATATCTCCCAAAAGCAACGAATATTTAATTTTTTTTACAAATACAAATAAAACTACATTCTCCTTCATAGCAGCAAGTTCAAAGTTCAATTGCAGGTTAATCATCCTTTTTGTTCCTCCATATAGAAAACTTTATTGTTTTAGACTCAAATTACTTGTGCTTATAAGTAGCGTATAATAGATTGTTTTGATTTGTTTTTTGTGCGGATGGAGCGCGCACGCGCGCACACGCACGCACNCATCCATACTACCAACTCTTCTAATTCTGTAAAGTGAATAAACAATCTTCAAGTTAATACACAAAGCCTCTTCCACATGGCACCGACCTCAGGTGACGCTAAGGACAATACAAGCTTATTATAAACATCTGAATTCTTTCCCGCTCTCCGCGCTCGTGACATTTTTGTCAACACCGAACCGCAGCCTTGGTCCTCAGCTTCCAATTCCCCTACCGCTTACTGCACTTAATATTCCACTATGCGAGAGTACAAGAATTTTATCATAACTCCTGAACCGCTAATAGAATAATCACTCAATCATATAGAAACCTTTCACTTAACTCATTTCAGGAGGACCATTGCAACACGCGACTGAATTCCCATAACCGCAGAAAATACAAACCTCAAGTTGTGGTCTAAATCACCATAACACTTCCGGGATCCATCTATACATAACATGCCTTAATAATCGAATGCCTCTAAATAAATCAATTTACGACAGCCGTCAACCCTTGCACGTACCGCCACCAATCACCTGTATAACTTAACATGCTGAAGGAACTGATCATTGCCACCATCATGCCGATTCAACCATTGCTAATCGAACCAACTTCTTCTAATTTACTCTGGACTTGCCTTAGAAATAATAATATCTCCATTCAAAATATAACGAACTCAATCAGCACTCATCTTGAGTGACCCAATTCACGAGATCACGTTGTCTCAAAACCCACGAACTATCTCATACCCTTCATGTGCACACAATAGCATCTTCAATCGGTACGCCCATTCTGATAATTCCTCTATGAATTCGAAATTACCTTTTCCCATTTCTCAAATGCTGCACCACAGACCGATGATAACATAGAACACTCCAAGCCCTGTTTTCATAATTCGCTTTAATGCTCGATACTTAATCGTACTACGAACTCGAAATCCCTAGGCACAACACTTTAAATTTTTGAATCCACTAGGACCGTTGTTGAGAGTCACCCACTCAGACTTGTTCCCAAATATGATCAAACTCCAAGGCTCTGCTAGCACATGAACGTCCTCTCAAAACAGCACCCAGCTGAATCACCTTTCTTGTACATCACATCTACACGAAGCATAAATCCCAAGTCTTCCCAAAATTAGAACATGAATCGATAAGACCAATTATAGCATACATTCCTAAAATCTTTTGCTCAAATCACCACTGATATTCTCTTTCCTTAGTTGTTATAACCTACCAATATGCCGATAACCAGAAACCTCACAAGTAGACAACCATGCAATCTAATCATAGGGGGTGGGGCTCTCCCTTAGCTTGAAGGTACCATTACATAAACTGGTAACCTACCAAGATTCCTTATTCCTCACTAACATGACCTCATGCAATCGACCCGCTAAATTCCTCGAAACTTCCTGTTAACTATTTCATGAACGCTCTGAATCCCTAGCCAGATTCACATGTTTGACCTCTTACTGGGTAGCGAGTAGAAATTCTTCATAGAAGCTTCGTCAACACCACACAACTGCTAACATGCTCACATGAGATGACCCACATGTAGAAATTTCCATGCCGACATCTTCCAACGACGCTGCGCTGGGTATAATTACTACGAAATCAATAAACCATTATGAGCCCATGCTCCTCCACCAGTTGTGCAAGTCCGTTCACTCCCTATTGATATCAACTACAGGTGCGACAATACATTCTAATACGAATTTATGTTGCACCCCTCTTCATATCAAGCAACTCTTTCCTGTCGTATCCAATCTTCCTCAGTATAGTAGCCAATATCTTAAATTAGTCCGTAAACCTAGTCACTGTCCACCATAAATCCTAAATCACTCTAAACTTTCCCTAAGACGTGCAACTATCCTACCACATAACCCATATGCTACTCTGCCACTCTCCCACTTTGGCCAAACCCTCTCCTTTAAGCAACTACCCGACTCCTGTTTCTAACACCTGGAATTCGAGAAATTTAACCACCGCAAAACACCTCCCACATGTCCTTCCTCATGCTTCGCTGCCAGTTGCTGCCTTAAATCAAAAATCCATCTCTGTAACACCTGGATCAATAAATCACTACCAACTTTAAACCTCCCCGAAGATCATCTTTCTCGACCCATCAACACTAGGAACACCGAATCGATTCTAAACCAATGCACACCGAGATTTCTGACACCCGGTTCCCTAGTACCATTTCACAATGCCCAGCCTTAAAGGCGAATTGAAGAAAACCATAATACCGGAAAACATAGCACATTCAACAAGGACAATGATACCACATCACAAATGAAAATTCCACCACGCTCGAAAATACCAAGTCTCGTTACTCCATCAACCCAAATATGAAAATTCTTATTCTGATTGCCTTTCCTCCGCCGAAAATAAAATACTGAATTTCTGAATCATGTACTGAGTAAAACCTCATTTTAGGTCATTCACTACCTCGATGCCTAGACAAACATCTTACCATTACGTCATTATTGTGCGATAATAACTTACGAACATCATGGCAACCTACGCATAGTCTCAAAACTATCAGAAATATAGCTATTGAGCCGAAATGACAGAACACCCTTCCACAAGAAGTCAATAATAACTTGATCGAATGCGCAGGGAGAAACATCCTACCCCACGTCTATAGTACCATTAAAATTATTCGATTACCAATTGATAACAAGCTCTTCACGTCGCATAAGATTGAGTAGGAAGGAAATAAAGACATAAGCCTCAAAAGAAACAAATTGCACGATGAGGAATCAAGAAGGGAAGTATTCCTAATAGCCCTGTAGCCTCTCGAAGATAAGTACAAACATCTCCATACTGATCCACAAGACTCTACTAGACTTGCTCATGACTCGTGAGACCTAAGTGAACCTAATGCTCTGATACCATGTTATCACGACCCAAAATCCATCAATGGTCGTGATGGCGCCTAACACCTCTGTCAGGCAACTCAACAATAGTTGATTAACTCGATTATTCATTTTAGTATTTTGAAATCATAATTTTTCCTTCAATTAAATAATTAAAAATAAAATTTACAGAGTAAATGATAATATTTTACCCAACTACAATACTGAACAACTCATAAGTACCCCTAAATCCCGGTGTCACAAGTGCATTAGGATCAACTAGGAAGTAAAATAAAATACAGTATCTGTTTGGAATACAAATTAGACAGGAAAAATACAAATAATACTGGAGGAGACTCTGTTGGCTGCGGATCGTAACCTGAAATGCAGCTCGCAGCAAGTCCCCAAATCATCCGTACCTTCGTGCCCAAAGGAGCACTGGACATAAAAGTACCTGCACAAAAATGTGCAGCAAGTGTAGTATGAGTACGTAAATGCACGTGTACCTAGTAAGTATCTAGCCTATCCCCGGAGGAGCAGTGACGAGGGGTCGACATCGACACTCACTAGTGGTCCAATAATATCAGGTACAATAAGGAGGTGAACAAATATGAGGAAAAATAAATAAATAAAATAAATAAGTGTAAATATGCGGTACAATTATCCTCCTTAAAATAAGCTCTAGCTCTTAATTAGCAATTCCTCCTCAACCGGAGCGCGCACGCGCGCGCACACACACACACACACACACACACATATATATATATATCACATATCTATAATTTTTTTTAATTTTTATGCAATTTTACCTGTTTATAAATTTTTACTGTCATTATATTATTTTATAAAATATTAAAAATTAAATACCTATGGAGCTTACTCCCCGTGCCTCGAGGCTTAAGCCTCGCTGAGGCATATATAAAACGCCTCGCCTTACGCCCACGCTTTATTGAGGCATATGTAAAATACTTCGCCTTACGCTCACGCCTTTTAAAACACTGAATGTAATCACGATCTTGTTCATGCTATTTATAATCACTAACCTAAAACCTCCATTTCAAAGTTGATAAAATTTCATGTTACGGCGAAACTTGAGGCATTAGCACAGAGATCACAGTAAAATTGTCCTAAAATTTTCACCGTTATTAACTCCAACTATTGTAACATTAACAACTTGTTTGTTTGGATGGTTGTTATGTATCGTTTTATAATGTATTGTATAGAATTGTATTATATTGTACTGCATTGCATGATGTCTTGCACTAATAATATGAAGAATAAACTTGTAATATTATAAAGAAAAAAATAAGGTACGAGGTAGAATTATTATATAAAAAGGTAGGATAAAAGATAAAATAGAATTATTTAATAATAAGGAAGGGCAAGATGAGAGAAAAAAAATTAATAAGTTAACGACGCGACCACACTCAATCAGTCGTTCTATAAAGTGGCACTTTTCGTCATAATGTAACGACGGATTTAACGGTACGATACGATAAACTTTAAGTAACAATCAAAATAAATATTGTATTTAAAGTAACAATAGATACAATACAACAGGTAATAACCATCCAAACAAGTTGTAATTCCCTTCTCTGAACACCTTTTAGGTGTCGTTTGTTATGATATATACGGATATTATTAAATTGGGTGTATTAGTAATGCTAAAATTAGTAATGCTGGGATTAGTTTTACTGAGAGTATTTCTTATTGACTATTTGATTTTGTGTATAGGTTTTGAACGGGTAATTCTATCTTTATATATGCTTATTTATGTATTTAAAACCATAGTGTTGCTAATGCCATGGTTTGTTATGTATAAAAATAGTACATATTAAGGTATATAACTAATTGTATTAGTTTTATATAAGTTAACAAACATTTCCAAACAATGAATTAATAATACTAAAGTTAATACATACATATATATATATATATATATATATATATATATATATATATATATATCCTAATACATCCTACCAAACGCGCTCTTAGGTGTCGTTGGGTATGATGGATAAGCAAATATAATCTTGGGATAACAATTTAGCACTTCCTTCTCCCTTGTTTGTTTACTAATCTTGGTATAAGTTATCTTAGGATTAAAAATACTACCAGGATAACTTATACCTGTAAGAGGGTGAAAATAATCCCAGCATAAGTTATTTAAGGATAAAACAATAAAATTGACAATCCCAAAATTAATACAACATACCAAGCAGTGAATAAAAATTATATATGTATAACTAATCCTAGCATAATTAAGCTCAGTATAACTAATTCTAAAATAACTAATTCTAACTTGTCTTAAGACCAAACCAATCTTAGGCCTCATTTGTTTTTTTTTAAAGATTAAGACGTCTGAATATCAAAATGTGTATTAAAATTAAGTCATCCAAATCTGATTAAACATCTGAATGTCAAGATGTGTATTAAGATCTGAATACTAAATGATTAAGACTGTTTGATTTTTAACATCTAAATGTATAAATTTTACGTTTGTTTGAAAATTAATAAACATAAAATTCAAATAAAATACTAATTAATCTAATATTACATCACTAAAATATATAGCTTTTTAAAATATGATAGTTGCTGGTGGTGATGGCTAGCGGTAGTGCTCGTGAATGCCGACTAAAGCGGTGGTTGGTGGTAGTTTAAGGTAGTAGCTAGTGGTGATTGATAGTTGTAGTTATTATGATTGAGGATGGTGGTGGTGGGTGGTGATATTTAATAATGGCGAATGGTGGTGATGGTAGTTGTGATTGAGGAAAATGGTAGTGGGTGGTGGTAGTTTATAATGATGGGCAGTGCCGGCTATGGTTGTTAATAGTGACAGGGTTGTTAGTTATGGTAGTTGAGGTGGATGTGTGTTGGTTGTCGTTAATGATGGTGGTAAGAGTGGTGGGAATGATGAGTGGTGGTAGTCGATAATAATGACGGTTATGATTGAGGATGATGGGTGGCATGATGGTAGTTGATAATGGTAGGCGGCGACGACAATTAATAATGAATATGAATGATAGTATCTTAATGAAATTAAGTCTATGTTATAGATCTTAATGATACAGATCTATTCAGACTCATTAAATGGTTGTGAAGTAAAAATAAATAAACACATTTAACGATTAAGATATGAATAATTAAGATTCAAATTTGAAAACAAACACACTTAATGTCTGAGATATGAATATCCATGAAGTTCAAATGAGGCCTTAATGAACTAATTACTACTACGGATTACTACAACATGGGACCCCAT
>AWOL01S0100670.1:9145-29316 GCA_000715115.1 Nicotiana otophora
TCACTACTTCTCCAGGGTTAGGCTAGATACTTACTGGGTACGCGTTGAATTACGTACTCATGCTGCACTTCTGCACTAAATGTGCAAGATCTGACAGGTCATTTGGTGATCATCTTGGTGCGTAGGCGCATCTGTTGAGGAGACTTCATGTGAGCTACATTTGAGGCTACACATTGCAGCCACAGAGTCTTCATCGTACTATGTATTTTATCCCGTCTATTTATATTATGGACAAATGTTGTATTATTATTATTGTACTCATTAGAAAAATACTCATGCACTTGTGACATCGGGTTTTTGGAATTCCTACGGGTGTTCATTATTGTAATTCACGTAATATTATCATTTTACCCTTTAAATTCTATTTTATTCTATGTAACTAATGGAAATTTTGATTTTAAAAGTAATAAGAATGAGTAATTAAGTTAATAAATCACCGTTGGCTTGCCTGACGGCGGTGTTAGGTGCCAACACGACCTATAATGGATTTTGTGTCATGACAACTTAGTATCAGAACATTAGGTTCACTTGGGTCTCACGGGTGATAAACAAGTCTAGTAGAGTCTTGCGGATCAATATGGAGACGACTTTACTTATCTTAAAGAGGCTATAGGACTGTTAGGAGCACTTCCTTTCTTGATTTCCTCATTGTGCAATTTGATTCCATTGAGGGTTGTGCCTTTATTCCCTTCCTACTTATTCTTATATCATGTTGAGTTCTCGTGTCAATTGGGCGTCGAGTAGTTGTATTGGTACTGCATACATGGTGTAGCATGTTCTTCCTTGCGTGTTCGGGCAGGCAATTATAGTCGCATTGCGGAAGGATGTTCTGTCATTTCAGTTTAGTAGTTGTATTTTCGATAGTTTTGAGGCTATGCATAGATTGCTATGATGTTCATGCGTCATTATCGCACAATATTGATGTAATGGTCGGGTGCTCATTTATGTGTTGAGGCAGTGAATGGCTCAAAAGGAGGATTCCTCAGTGTACGATTTAGAGGTTCAACATTTAATTCCAGCGGAATTACTAGCAGGTCAAGTATGAAAAGTAGAGGTTGAGAAGTTTCTTAAAGGAGATAGTTTAACCAAAGTAAGAATGGCATATTAGCATATGGATTATATGGCAGGATAGACGTGTGCCTTGACTATATTTAGAGCGGTTTATGAATCATGATGGAAAGTGATTTGGTCTACGGATTTTATTTGGGATGGTGGTTACTGTATCGAGAAAGATTGTATATGGCAGGAAGGAGTTTGGTTGAAAAAAAGAGGGGTGTGAATATTTCATTATCATTACGGATGCAACATAGCTTCGATTTTGGAAGGTATTGTTAAACTTTAAGTTAATATCAACAGGGAAGGAACAAACTTGTACTGCTGGTGGACGATCATAGGCTCGGGAGGGTTTACTGAACTCGTGGTAGCTGTACTCGATGCAACATCGTTAGAAGGTGTCAGCATGGAATACCACAGGTGAGCTATCTCCTGTGGACATGTCAGCGGTTGTGTGATTTTGATAAAGTTTCTACGTAGAGTTCAACTTACTACGAAGCGAAAAGTCGAGTATACGTAGAGTAAAATAATAATATTACGTGAACTACAATAATGAACACCCGTAGGAACCCCCAAAATCCGGTGTCACAAGTGCATGAGCATTTTTCTAAGGAGTACAATAATAATAATACAACATCTGTTCAGAATGTAAATAGACAGGATAAAATACATAGTACGATGGAGACTCGGTGGCTGCGATGCCTAGCCTAGAATGCAGCTCACATGAAGTCCCCTCAACAGGTGCGCCTATGCGCCAAAATGATCACCAAATAACTTGTCATATCCTGCACATTTAGTGCAGAAGTGTAGCATGAGTAATTAAATCAACGCGTACCCAGTAAGTATCTAGCCTAACCCCGGAGAAGTAGTGACGAAGGGTCGACATCGACACTTACTAGAGGTTTAGATAAATAATATGATAAATCATAAGCAGATATAAAATACACAACAATAATGGAGTAAAACTGTAAGTTACATAATCTTCCAAATATTTCCTTTAAGGTATGAATTTCTCAGTCTTGTATTCTATCTTAACAGCTCCGAAAATGTCAAGTGCTAATATCAAATAAATAAGTAATACCATATAAAATACCAGGCATCTGTGGGAAGGTTTATCTCGTGAATATTCGAACTACAAGCGATATAATGCATGATTCTGCTGAGGTCGTTCGGCCTGATCTAGAATAATGTGTACACTGCCGAGGATCGTGCGGCACGAACGACAGATGTATCTATATACTGTTGAGGCGTTCGGCCAGCTCCACAAGAAAAAGAAGGAATTTACCGAATTACGAGACACGTGTTTACAATACAGCACATGAGCATAAAATGAATACGATATTTACCATTTCTCAAATAACCCGCACACAAATCAAAGTGTTAAGGCTTGACCTAGTGTATATATATATTTATTTCTAAATCAATTTTAATTATAACTTCAATTAATTAAGCTAGCAGAATGTGTTCGAAGAATTCAAATATTACATGATAAGAGCCTAAGTCTACCCGGACATAAACATGTTATAGCTACGTACGAACTTTTGTCACCTTGTGCGCACGTAGCACCCACAACTAGTTGCACATAACAATAAATATCACCTAGGGGGTAGGTTTCCTCCTCACAAGGTTAGACATGAGACTTACCTCGCTCCGAAGTTTCATAACCGGCTCCAATGCCACTCTAACACCTCAAACTGATGCCCGTCGCTCCAAAACTAGTCAAACAATGTGCAAACCAATCAAAATATACTATAATACCCATAATTAATCAATTTAAATAATTCCCAACTCCACTAGAAAAGTCGATAAAGCCAACCTTCGGGCCTATGTGCCCGGATTCCGAAATTGTTTGAAGATAAACCTTACCCATAACACCACGAACTCAAATATATAATTTATTCCTAATTCCATGTCCAATTGCGTGGTCAAAATCCAAAAATACCAGAGTCTAGGTTTTCTACCAAAAATATCAAATTCCTACTAATTTCCATGTTTAAATCCATATTCAAACCATGTATTTAACTTGTAATAGGTGGGAGTCACTTACCTTGCCATAGATGATGAAAACCTCCACTTGAAGTGTCACGACCCAAATCCCAGCATGTCGTGATGGCGCCTTTCGATGGTACTAGGCAAGCCATCATTTCCAAAATACTTCCAATATTTAACATAAAAGTAAATCAAGAAATGAAATGACTATAACAGTTTGTATCCAAATACAACGAAAGAAAGGATAAGGAAGGAGAAACAAGGACTATGAACGCCATACAACTACCTCGATATCTCCAACAGTCATCTACGCTAAATATCAACACACTCCGCGTCCAAAAACTCCTGGATATGCACACGAAGTGTAGGGTGTAGCATGAGTACAACCAACTCAGTAAGTAACAATAATAAATGAGGAACTGAAAGATAGTGACAAGCTACACAGTTATAGTTCATTTTCAGTAGTCTCAACAAGAAAAGTAGACATGCTTTCAAATTCGGTAAATTTAGTCAAATCAGTTTATTCGTGCCAAATTCAAGTAAAAACTAGATAAAAGTATCCTTCAGAAGCTTTCCAAAAATAGTGATATATGGCAACTATGTGCAACAACAATGAAATCACATACAACCTCTCAGGGCAACAATCACCCAGTCCTCCCATTCACTCCAACCTCACAATCATTCATTCCTCACAGCCACTCATTGCTCACGGTCACTCAGCACTCGGCACTCGACACTTGGCACTCGGAACTCGGCACCCAGCAGCTACCTGTGCTAACTGGGGGTGTACAGACTCTGGAGGGGCTCCTTCAGCCCAAGCGCTATATCAAGCCAATCATGGAATAAATCAATGAAAATATGCTACGGCATGCAGCTCGATCCCATAAATATCCTCACAATCATGACCTCGACCTTACTCAGTCAGCAATCTCTGCAGTCCCTCGGGCTCTCAGAAATCAGGAACATCAGCCCAAATAACAATAATATGATGTATCAACAAGAATAATAGAGAATAAGATATGATATGCAGATAACACCGGGACTAAGTACAAATAGCATTTAGCAGGTAATTCAACATATAATACGGCCTCTTTGGGTCCCAACAATACCAATACATAGCCTAATTATGGTCTCTAACATGATTCACAGTCAAATTTCTATAACACACGAAGAGAATATAGCTAACAATAAGTTTATTCAACTTTTCAGTTTCACACAATGGACCAAGTCATAATTCCCACGGTGNTGGTGCACGCACACACGCTCGTCGCCTAGAATGTGCGTCACCTCCCAAACAATCACATAACGCCAAAATCCGGGGTTTCAAGCCCTCGGGACCAGATTTAAAACTATTACTTACCTCAATCCGAGAAAGACTCTATTCCAATATGCCTTTGCGAATCGGCCTCCAAACGTCCCGAATCTAGCCACAAGCAATACAATACAATCAATATAGGCTAAATGAATTAATTCCATAAAACAAATACGAATTATAAGTCAAAATCCGAAATTGGCTCAAATCCGGCTCCTGGGCCCACGTTTTAAAATCTGACAAAAGTCACAAAACCCGAAAGCCCATTCACTCACGAGTCTAGTCATACCAAATTCATTAAAATCCGACACCAAATGGCCATTCAAATCCCCAAAATCAATTATTCAAATCCCCTAGCCTCAAACCCCCAAATTACACCTCAAAAACACACCAACTAGGTGTACAATCAGTGGGGAACATGATTATTTAAGAACGATGAACACAAGGAACTTACCTCAAGAATCCCCTTGAAATTCCTCTCAAAACCCTCCAAAATCCGAGCTCAAAATGTTAGAAAATGAAGAAAATCACGAGCACTTATGTTTATATGTTCTGCCCAGTCAAACCGCACCTGCGGTCCCAAATCTGTTTTTGCGATGAAAACTCCGCATCTGCGGCCTCTGCCCAAATCCTTCTTGGCCGCTTCTGGGGCCCCTTTCTCGCTTCTGCGAGCTCGCATCTGCGGTTCCCAATCCGCAAGTGCGATTACACCAACATTTGCAAACCTTCAGCAATTCTTCAACTTCAAACCTTGATCCGTTAACCACTCGGAATCAACCCGAGCCCTTCGGGACCTCAACCAAACATACCAACACGTCTTAAAACATCATGCAAACTTAGTCAAATCCAAAATTCACCTCAAACAATATCAAAACACGAATTCCACACGGATTCAAGCCTAATGAACTTTGAAATTTTCATATTCTACAAACGACATTGAAATCTATCAAATCACGTATGATTGACCTCAAATTTTGCACACAAGTCATAAATGACACCACGAACCTACTCCTACTCCCGAAAATTTAATCTGACCCCGATATCAAAAAGTCCACTCCCGGTCGAATTTTTCAAAATTCTAACTTTCGCCATTTCAATCCTAATTCTACTCCGGACCTCCAAATCTCAATCCGGACATGCTCCTAAGTCTAGAATCACCCAACGGAGCTAACAGAACCATCAAAACTAAAATCTGAAGTCGTTTAAACATAAGTCTACATTCGGTCAACTTTTCCAACTTAACCTTTCAATTAAGAGACTAAGTGTCTCAACACACTCTGCATTCGCTCTGGACCCGAACCAATTAACCCGATAAGTCATAAAATAACAGTAAAGCACAAAATGAGCAAAAAAATAGAGAACGGGCTACAACTCTTGAAATGACCGGCCAGGTCATTACATGAAGCTCTCCAAAAATCACCCAAAACCAAGAGAGAATGAAATTAAACGGCCAAATCCCGTTCTTAAAAGAACATACTACCCAACGACCTTTCGCACCTGCGGAATAGTAACCGCTTCTGCAGAAGCCACCTCGCAGATACGGCTTTCCCTAAGGTGCCAGCTTTCCGCTTCTGTGGGCCCTCAATCGTAGATGCGCATCTGCTTCTGCGGAAACCCCCCTGCATCTGCAGACACTCTAGTTTGAGTTTCCTTCCGCACATACGTGCATATGACCGCACCTGCGGCTCCACAGGTGTGCCATAACACCCGCACTTGCGGTCTTCCAACCCCAGACCAACTCCGCTTCTGCGCGCATTCGCCCGCAAGTGCAGTAAATTCCTCGCACTTGTGTCTCCAACCAACCTTAATCCCAATCGCTTCTGCGATACCAGGGTCGCTTCTGTGGTCTCGCACCTACGGCCATTTCCACACAGATGTGATTACACCAAATCCCAGCTACCTCAGCACTGCTCCCAAGTCCAAAATCAATCTGTTTTCAATCTGATTCGCACATGAGGCGGTCCCCTTCCAAATATACCAACACATCCCAAAATTCAATACAAACTTAGTCGAAGCCTTAAACTACGTCAAACAAAATCAAAATCATGAATCGCGCCTCGAATCAAACATAAACATTTCCAAATCTCCAAACTCTATATCTTGTGTCAAAACTTATCAAATCAATCCGGAATGGCTTCAAATTTCACACACGAGTCATAAATGACATAACGAAGCTATTCCACGGCTCGAAACCCTAAACGGACATCGATAACATCAAAATCCACTTCAAACCAACTTATGAAATTCTTGAACCTTTAAAATGCCAACCTTCCATAATAAGCGCTGAAACGCTCACGGGTGATCCGATACTCAACCTGAACATACACCCAAGTCCAAAATCATCATACGAACCTATTGGAACCTTCAAATCCCGATTCTAATGTCGTTTACTCAAAATTCAAAGCTTAGTAAATTCTTCCAACGTAAAGCTTCCGAAATTAAAATTTTATTTCCAAATCAATCCTACACTTCCCGAAATATAACCACACGCACAAGTCATAATACCTGAAGTGAAGCTACTCAAGGCCTCAAACCATCGAACGACGTGCTAGAGCTCAAAACGACCGGTCGGGTCGTTACATATTTTCCCACTTAAACATACATTCGTCCTCGAATGTGCTAGGGACTACTCCGAAGTTGTCCAAAATCACTGTTTAACACCTCGTGCACCTACCCATTCCACCACAATCAAATTGAACAAATTAGCTCGATTCAGACTGAAGATCCTCCCTTTTATTTAGTCAATAAGCTTTAGAACCAAATCCCAACCTCTGAATTTCTCTACAAGACCCGACTCTAACATATGAACACTGTACCAATCACCACACATTGTACCAAAACTTGAACGTGCACCTATGCTGAAATCACACCATGTACCGCATAAATCGGTTGCCCATAATAACATCCTCTGACCACAATAACTGGAATTTCACGAAACTGATGCACGCAATATGCCTTATGACACATATAAGTCTTGTACCAACTCATGAAATACTGCCACAATGGAGGAGATGTGTAGAAACTAATAACCACCTACCAGATCAACAAATCATGAATTCTCTCCTCCTGACAAGAACCATTACCTCTTTCTGAACTGAATGACGATATTTACTCTTTAATATACCCTACATAACTTTGTTCGCAATGATCTCAGTTCCAATAATCTCGTCTCGCCCAGTACAAGATGCTCGGGTAATAAGCCACCTCAAACACAGTCTAAGACCTTTTACAGCACCATCAAAACGCCAACAAGCTACCACTCGAATATAACTCATAAGGAAGATCGGACTCTAACAGAAAACCACCCAGCCTGTGTAACGAATAAAACGGCTGAAAAGATGATGTGAACCTACCTCAGGGATGAAAAACATGACAGACAAAATGAGTGTAAGGAACTATGCTCAACATCTCGATGTTGCGGCGTGCGACCCGATCCGACCTGACACTGTTGCGGCGTGAAACTCGATCTACATAACATGCCCGTGGTGGCGTGCCACCTGATCCACACATAATAATCAAGAAGAAAACACACACATCAAGCCGTAACGCTTATACTTACGAAATGCCCGAATATCGACCACAAGCTCGCCAAGTGCATAATAAAAATCATAGAGAGAAGGATAGAGCCATACGCTACGAAACCCAAGCACAACTAAGGTACAATAAATGACCTGCATCTTGAGAGCCATCCTGCTCACGTAATACCACAAGCTATATGGGACCTCAACACGTGTGCGAATAATCAAGTCGTCTCACAAACCATATGGCACAATAAATATTACACGGAATTGATGACGATGGGAATAACATCCCATGCCCGACGACTCCTCTGTAAGCAATGCTATGATGAACGAACACATCCGACCTGACGTAGAGCACACACTCACATTAAACCCACCAACGGACCTCACACCGATTTTGATCACACCATACTGGGTCAATAAACTTCTAGATATCCACAATGGACTTATTCATTACACATAAGAACAACTGTCAAATCCGAAACAAACTCACATTGTCCACAACCCAAGGAATATGATGCCTCTCAAGCATAAACTCTCGCATTTGCGATATTACCATAACCTCCATACTTGGTTTTAATCTTTAACAATCAAATGACTAACATGCCACGCTTATACAATCTTCTCGTGGGTCATGCTCCCACGACCTTTCGCACTAGGTAGCAAAATTTGCACCTCCATACCACCGACCTTACTAATTTTATAAAGCAAATCAAGAATCCACAGATCAATATATAGGGCCTCTTACACAGAACGTCGTTCTCAGGTGACACTAAAGAAAATGCCAGCTTACTCTGAACATCTGAATTTTTCCCTGCTCATCCGAGCTCATGACATTCTTGTCACACCGAACTGCAACCTTTATCCTCAACTTTCGATTCACATGCCGCTCACTGCACCCATTATGCCGCTACAGTAGAGTACAATAATTCATCATAACCCTTGAAATACTAATACAATAAACACTTCATTGGCTAGAAACCTTTCACTTAACTCATTTTAGAAGAACCAATGCAACACACAACTGAATTCCCAAACTGCAAAAAATGCAAACCTCGAGTCGTGATCTAGACTGCCATGAATCATCCAGAATCCTTTTACATAACATGTCCATTTGAATCAAATACCTCCCAAATCAATCAAGTTACGGTGGCTGTCAAGCCCACATGTACATCCATAAACCACATGTATAACTTCCCATGCCTAAGGAACTTATCATTGCCACAATAATGCCGATTCAACCATTACTAACCGACCCAACTTCTTTCAGTTTACTCTGGACTTGCCTCAAAAATAATAATACCTCAATTCAAAACATACGAACCCAATCCGCACTCATCCCGAGTGACCCGAATCGTGAGACCATGTCGTCTCGATATCGACGAACCATCCCATACCCTTCTCAAGCGCACAATAGCATCTCCAATTGGTACACTCATTTTGCAAGATCTTCCGCGCATCTGAAGCTAATTCTTTCTTTACTCCAATACTGTACCGCATACCTGATGATGACATAGAACATTCCAAGTTTTGTTCGCAATCCACTATGAAAACTTGGTCCTTAACCACACAACGGACCCGAAATCCTTAGGCACTGCACTTAAATTCTTGAACCCACTAGGACTATTGTCGAGAGTCACCTAGTCTGAACTGGGGCCGAATATAACCAAACTCCAACGCTCTGCTAGTAGATGAACACCCTCTCGAAGCAACAACCAGCTGAATTCCCTTCCTTGTACATTACACCCATAAGAAGAATAAACTCCAAGTCTTCCCAAAAGCCTGAACATGACCGATAAAGCCGAATATAGCATACATCCATTGAGTTCTTTGTTGAATTACCCCTGATGTTTCCTTTTATTAGTCATAAATAATCCACTAATGCACCAATAACCAGAAGCTGCACAAGCAGACAACCACGCGATCCAATCGTAGACGGTGGGGCTACCCCACTTAGCTTTAAGCTACAATTATATAAACCTAGAATCCACAACGATTTCTCCATCTCAATTACCATGATCTTGCACCGACAACCCGCCAAATTTCTTGTAGTTTCTTATTAAACTTTTCATGAACATCCCAAATTATCAGCCAAAATCGTATACTCGACTTTTCGCTTCGTAGTAAGTAGAACTCTACGTAGAAACTTTATCAAAATCACACAANTGACCTATAATGGATTTTGGGTTATGACAGAGAGGGAGGATTTTGATACAAGTGACGGCCTTTGATACAAGTGACGGCTTTCCATGGCTGAAAGAAGAAATTAAACAAGTAGCTGCTAGTGGCGGAGGGCTTTTGGAGGTGGCCATGAGTGGCATCCTCACGTTGGTACATATTGCCATTGATTCACTTCAATGCGTGTGGAGAGACTTTTTAGACTAATGTTGGAAGTTGCCATCTAAATAGCTTCATCTTTATAACACAGTGTATTGATCAACGGGGGGATTTTACATGCTTTTTATGCGTCACTTTAATTTGACACACCAAATCTACCTATCTATATCTATACTTTATTAAAAGCACGAAAGCTCTTATGTATTATATTGAAAATTATTAGCACTTATTAAATCCTTTGATTTGTCTTGCCTAAATCCTTGTTTTGTTGGATTTGTTTTTATATGATGATTTGGTGTGATTGTCACCTTGATTTTTATGTGAAATATTATTTTGTTGAGTTGTCCACTCCAGATATTTTTGTTAAGATTTTGTGCAAATTATGGTAGAACCATGGGCTCCTGATTGTGGAAAACAATGTATTGCTGATTTTTGTGGCAAGTTGTAATATTTGAACATTTGATGTGCATTTTGTGATAAATTATAATATTTGAGCACTTGATGTGCAATCTGTGATAAATTGTAATATTTGAGAACTTGATGTGCAAATCTTTGATATGTTGTAATATTTGAGCACTCGATGCCTATTCCGGGTACAACCAAATACAAATGAACTCGGATGATCAGGAGAAGACCTTGTAGACCTCGTTCATCGCTAAATATGAAACATAATGCTATAACGTAATGCCATTTGGATTAAAAAATGTTGGTTCCACGTACCAATGCGTAGTAAACCGAATGTTCGAAGAACAAATAGGGAAAGCTATGGAAGTGTACATAGATGAAATATTAGTTAAGTCCTGTGAGAAGAGGACGATTTAAAGCATTTTCCGGAAACCTTCAGTATATTGAGCAAATACAACATGAAGCTTAACCCAAAAACAAAGCGCGTTCAAGGTCGGGTCAGGCAAATTTTCCAGATTCATGGTATCCAACCGAGGAATCGAGATCAACCCCGACAAGATCAAATATATCGATGACATCATGGTAGTAGACAATGTAAAGGCGGTGCAGAGGTTAACTGGGCGCATAGCCGCCTTGGGGCGATTCATCTCGAGGTCCTCCGATAAGAGCCATCGATTTTTCTCTTTGTTGAAGAATAAAAATAACTTCACATGACCCCAAAATGTCAACAGGCCTTTGAAGATCTTAAATGTTACTTATCGAGTCCTCTGCTGCTTCACACACCGAGGGCAGACGAACAGTTGTACTTATATTTGGCAGTATCAGAGATAGCGGTAAGTGGAGTCTTAGTCCGTAAAGAACAAGGTATGTAATTTCCAGTTTATTACATTAGCCGGACCTTAGGTGAGGCTGAAACTAGGTATCCCCACCTAGAAAACTTGGCCTCGCTTTGATAAGCGCCTCTAGGAAACTAAAATCGTACTTCCAATGTCACCCTATATGCATTGTAATAACTTATCCACTTCGAAATATTATGCATAAACCCGAGCTTTCAGGTGGTTGGCTAAATGGGCCGTGGAAATATGCGGGTATGATATCAAATATCGACCCCGAACAGCCATTAAGTCCCAAAATTTGGCAGACTTTGTGGCTGACTTCACGCTGGCCCTAGTACCCGAGGTTTAAAGAGAGCGGTTGGTAAACTATAGTACATCCTCGGGAATCTGGACCCTCTTCACGGACGGTTCTTCAAATGCAAAAGGGTCTGGACTCGGTATCGTACTAAAACTGCCCACAGGAAACGTGGTTAGGCAATCTATTAGAACAGTAAAATGGACTAACAACGAGGCCGAAAATGAGGCCATGATTGCAGGTCTCGAAGTAGCCAAAGGCTTAGGAGCGGAGGTGATAAAGCCAAATGCGACTCCTTCCTCCTGGTGAATCAGGTTAACGGAATCTTCGAAGTTAGGGAAGAACGAATGCAAAGATACCTAGATAAGTTACAAATAACTTTGCACCAATTTAAGGAGTGGACTTTGCAACATGTGCCTCGAGATCAGAATAGTGAGGTTGATGCCCTCGCAAACTTAGGGTCATCGGTCGAAGACAACGAGCTCAATTCGGGGGCCGTCGTGAAACTCACAAGGTCAGTAGTCGAAGAAGGCCACGCCGAAATAAACACCACAAGCTTGACCTGGGAGTGGAGAAATAAATACATAGAGTATTTGAAAACCCGAAAGCTTCCCCCGGATTCAAAAGAATCGAGGTCCATGAGCACGAAGGTAGCACAATTCACCTTATTCAAAGACGGAACCTTGTTCAGAAGAATGTTCGATGGTCCATTAGCAATATGTCTGGGACCAAGAGACAACGAGTATGTTCTGAGGGAAGTTCACGAGGGCACTTGCGAAAATTATTCTGGTGCCGAATCATTGGTTCAAAAGGTAATCAAAGCCTGCTATTATAGGATAAACATGGAAAATGATGCGAAGGAGTTCATTCGAAAATGTGACAAATGCCAAAGACATGCACCGATGATTCACCAACCCGGGAAACTACTCTATTCGGTCTTGTCCTCATGGCCACTCATGAAGTGAGGAATGGATATCGTTAGCCCTCTTCCGTGGGCACGAGGTAAAGGTCAATTTATTTTAGTTATGACTGACTATTTTTCTAAGTGGGTTGAAGCACAGGCCTTCGAGAAAGTTAGGGAAAAGAAAATCATCGACTTCATTTGGGATCACATCATATGTCGATTCGGGATGCCGTCCGAAATTGTGTGTGATAACGGGAAACAGTTCATCGGCAGCAAAGTAACCAAATTTCTCGAAGACCATAAGATCAAAAGAATCCTATAAACACCTTATCATCCTAGAGGGAACGGGTAAGTCGAATCGACCAATAAAACCATCATCAAAAATCTTAAGTAGAGGCGAACCGATGCCAAAGGAAAGTGGAAGGAAATTCTGCCCGAAGTTCTTTGGTCATACCACATAACCTCGAAGTCCAGTACCAGGTCTACCCCATTCTCATTAGTCTATGGAACTGAAGACCTAATATCCGTCAAAGTCGGAGAGCCGAGTATCTGGTTTCGATATGCAAAAAAAGAATCAAATGACGAGGCCATGAGTACGAACCTTAAACTATTGGATGAAAGGAGTGAAGCCGCCCTCATCCGGTTAACCGCCCAAATGAAATGGATCGAGAGATATTACAATCAAAGAGCCAATCTTCGATATTTCAACGTCGGGAACTTAGTGCTAAGGAAAGTCACCCTCAACACCCAAAATCCAAATGAAGGGAAATTGGGTCCAAATTGGGAAGGACCATACCAAATTCTCGAGGTTACCGGAAAAGGTTCCTACAAGCTCGGAACGATGAATGGAGAACAACTACCGAGCAATTAGAACATATCTCACCTAAAACAGTATTACTGCTTAAGGTACGACCCCTTTCCATTTACTTGTTTTTTCCAGACTAACACTTGTAGGTGGTCAACAAGAAATGACGCTGGATTTTTCGGTGAACGGCATGAACTCTTTAAGTCTAAAAGAACATGTTGCACTCTTGTTTTCTTAGACCGGTTTTGTCCCAAAAGGGTTTTTCGGTAAGGTCTTTATCGAGGCAACAATGAATCTCAAGATTTTGGATGATGGGATATGCATTGTAAGGGCCTTTGCAACAATATCCGAGGTTCCGTTGCAATCAACCTCAAATACTGTGGGGCTACCTTCGGGATATGCATTGTCTTCGAATATCAACTCTAGCGAGGAAACTACTTCATAAAGGGATTCATAAATAGAGGGTCTCGATAGGAAGGATTTATTGTAAGGGCCAAATGGTCAAAACAAATCACGCCCATGTAGATTGCTCGAGCCCTGGCATAAAACATGTACGCATGTATGATTTTTTCGATTGAGAATAAAGAGAAGTACTTTCCTTGCAATCATTTTATGTTTTAAAATTTTTTCCTCTTTACATCCCCTTAAAGAGCTTCGTACTTTCGAAAATAACAAGCCTAAGGTCATTACATAACCAAAATGAGAACGACCACCCCCTCACTCGGGGACTGCCGTCCAACTCAAACAACCCAAGTCATCGAGCCTCGGGGACAAAAGACCTATTGCAACTCCCCAGTTTCTAAAGTCCACGACCACCCCATTCGGGAACTCTATATCGAGCAAGCTCAGATGACTCGGGAAAATAAGCCCAATGGGCAGTTCCCGAACTAAAAGGCTACGACCAATTTAACACGGCTCGAAGATGTCCGAAACCTGTAACAGAAAACAAGCCTTCGAAAAAGAAAACAAATTTCACAACCGATTTTAAAGACTGCCCTCGGAAAAATCATAAACTTAAGATATTTTCAGGGAAAACATCTTTAGTAAAATCGAACCCCAACAACGCCTTAACCCAGATAGGCAATAAAAGTAAGATTTGTTCGAACCTTTGAACACAACCTCATTGTTCCACGCTAAGGTATTTCGACCTTTGTGAATACAAGTAATAAAGTAGAGGAAATATTTGAGAGCCGAAAGGGGAAGAATGGCCTTATATATATATAATAATCTTTACAAAGTCCAGATTGGCCTAACACAAAGAAAAGATGAAAAACAAAGAAAAAATATAAAGGCCTAAGTGGCCTGGTTTTCATCGGGGGTAACGTCTCCATCCTCGGAATCTTCCCCATCTTCAGACTTGCTTAAGCCGTTAGAGTCTTCCTCAGGAAAGGCCATCTTCTGGGCCCTGCTTTCCTCTACTTTGGCGTTCTCGATTTCGGCCATAACAACCAAGCCCTGAGCATGAACTCACTCGAGGACTTCCCTTCGAGCTTGCCATTTTGCATGATCCACCATGCTCTTAGCCTTCGCCTGGATGGCCTCATTATCGACCTTAAATTGGGCCACTTTGGCATCAACTTTGATGTTGTCCATGGCCACCTCAGATCTGGCCACTTCGAGTTTGCTAGCCAAGTTTGACTTATCAGAAACAGCCAAGTCCAATCGAGATTGAAGCACCTTGATTTTCTTGACCTGCACCGAGGCCTTCTCTTTTGCAGCTTGGAGCTGGGTCTCGGCCGACTCCAGTTGTGCTTAGACAGCTTCCTTTTTCGAGGCTAAAATGTCCATTTTCTTATTGAACTCTTCAGCCTCGGCTTGTATTGTATCTACTTGTTTTTTAAGCTCCCCGATCTGTTTGATCCTCTGATGGACCTGTAAGATCTGATCATTAGTTACTATCTCCAATTCATCTTCACTATCGTGAAGCACTCGGAATACCTGCTCGGCCATCTCGGCATGCTCGTTCCTAGCCATTACTAAATCAGCCTGGAGCTTCTCACTGAGAAGCTTGTAGGTGTCACTTTTCTCAGTGAGGTCCCGCACCTCGGCTTTATGATGAGTCAAATCTTCTCGATATCCGAGAAAAGCCTCGTGATGCCGCACCGAAGCCTAAAAGCATAAGATAAGATGTTATGGTTATTTACAACTTTAAAAGTTAGAATATATGAGAAAAAAGGCACGCCAATTTAACCGATTTAATGCTTGTCAGGCTTCATTCAATAGATTAGTGGCGCCCGAAGATGATTCCTTCCTTGATACCGGCAGGTCACCAAGCCCGATGACGTCTTCCAAAGAAGCAAACTCAACCCCATTCAAGAAGTTGTGGATATCGGTCACCCCTAAGGGTTTAACATACCAGCCTCACGGATCTTGGCATCCGAAATTTGAGGAGACTCGCTGAGGTCGACATCTCCAAGTTTGTCTATTGGGGCACTTTCCCCGGCCCTTCTAGCTTGGGACGGAATGAGCTTGACCCTTTCTGGCGTGGAAGCTTCAACTAGAGCTCTCTCACCGACCTTGTCATGTCGGTATACTTCAACTTCAGCGTTTGCCGGTTCGAGAACTTCTTGTACGATGACGTCGGCCCGCACACGGGCCACCAATTTGGAATTATCTTCCTCTTCTTCTTCGGAATCGTCCCTTAATCGACGGATTAAATCCGAAGACATAGCACTGGTATCCCCCCTTGCCTTGCGAGACCTCCTCGCTGGTCTTTTCTTTTTCGAGCCCCGGGAACTTGAAGCCCCTTTCCTCTTCTTCTCTTTGTCCTGCTTCGGAGCAGGGGGTGGGTAAAGACTTCTTCGTCACCAGATAGGGCCTCATTGTAACATCCTTTCTCAGTCCTACAAAGGAAGAAAGATGAGTAAGCTTGAGAAAAGGCCCAAACGATCACCGTTCTAAGAAGGAAACTTACCATGATTGCGGGCGTCCCACCGACCCTTCGACAACTTCATCCAAGCACTCTCTGAGTACGGCCTCTGTAACACAAGGCCTTCGACCCATTTTTTAAGTTTCGGAATTAGGTCCGGCATCTGGGCCACAACTGTGACGCCAAGAAATATCAATGAAGAAATAAATAAGAAGAAAAGAAATAAGATTAAACCTTCAAAGAGAAGTACTACTTATGTTTCATGTTCCATTTCTCGAGAAATATAATGTCTTCAGCATGGATCAGGTCTGAAGTCCTTGCTTGAAAAAATCGGCCCATCCAACCTCGGTCCCGACCTTCATCTATGCTCGATAATAGAGCCTTACTAGCTCGGCGAGCAAGCTTGATCATCCCCCCTCGATAGAGTCGGGGAATATAGAGGAGCATAAGGTGGTCGAGGGTAAAGGGACATCCCTCAATTTTTCTTACAAAATATCGGAGGAGAATCACAATTCTCCAGAATGAGGGGTGGATCTGGCCGAGGATCACATCATATCTCTTGCAAAAGGCAATGATGATGGGGTCTAAGGGACCCAACATAAAGGGGTAAGTGTAAACACTTAGAAATCCCTCCACGTGGGTAGTGATCGATTCCTCGGGCGAAGGAACCATCACATGCTTATTGACACAGTTGCAGCCCTATTTAACCCTAGCGAGGAGTTTTTCGGTGATTGTGCATATGTACCTCAAGACCGGCTCACATCGGCCCGTTACCAAGGAGGCCTTTTCGACCCTAAAATCAGTAACAGTCAGGCACCCTACCAGAACGAATTTCTCAGGGTGGAGTTCCGCCGCAGCCTCACCACCGGCGGGTCATGATGAAGAAGCAACCTCCTTTTGCGGTCCGGTCTTAGAAGTTTTTGCCATTGAATAACATGAGAAAAGATAATTAAGATAGTATGCGGATTGATGAGAATTCAAGAAATTTGGGTGAAAAAGTTGTAAAGCAAAGGGAGTTTTGAAAAAAAGCAAGAGTAGGAAGAGCTTTGGACGTACAAAGTTTGAATGAGAAAAAGCTAGGGTACTTATATCTTGCTGGTGATGATTCATAACCGGTAGTGGCCGACCAGCGACTGGCAGTCATTTAGTACATTGATAACTGGACCAACGGGACATTTCGAGTTGTTGCTTACATCATGATCGGGTGTACCAGTGACGTTCATCATTTACGTCATTACCCATCGAGACGGAGCTCGGAAATTCATATCATTTCTCGTGATCGTCTCTCCGAGAAACGAGGGGACAATATGTATACGGTCAAAATCGAGCTTGCCTTTCGTATGACTAATCCAGACTAGAACATGATAGGGCAAGGTTCAAACTCGTGTTATATCGAACCATGGTGCGAAGTTAGATTNAGTCAGAATTGGGCTTGCCTTTCGTATGACTAATCTATACTAGAACATGATAGGTCAAGGTTCAAACTCGTGTTATATCGAACCATGGTGCGAAGTTAGATTGCCGAGCTCGTGACCCAGAGATCGATTGAGATCGAGATCGGACAAGATCGAGACCGGCCAAGATCGAGACCGAGCAAGATTGAGACCGAGCAAGATCAAGACCGAGCAAGATAGAGATCGAACGAGACCAAGGGAATATTACCAAGCCAAATAATGGAAAGCCTAAATATCCGCAATCAGGCGAGGATCGCGGCGGAAATCCCAGAACGTATCAAGGAGAGGCCGATTAATTAGCCTATCATGGAATTCCTTACTGTATTTAGAATTGTATAAAGAGTAAGACTCCCCTACTATATAATGTGGGTCTGATCATTTGTAAGGAACATCATATTTACGCAATACAAAGCAATCACTACAAAAAGAAACAGTGTTTAGCGACGGATTTTAGCGACAAGCCATATGCCGTAGCTTAATAACAACAATTTAGCGATGAATTTTATTGTTTGTCGCNAAGACTGGCAAAGATCGAGACCGGCCAAGATTGAGACCGAGCAAGATTGAGACCGAGCAAGATCGAGACCGAGCAAGATAGAGATCGAACGCGACCAAGGAAATATTACCAAGCTAAATAATGGAAAGCCTAAATATCCGCAATCAGGCAAGGATCGCGGCGGAAATCCCGGAACGTATCAAGGAGAGGCCGATTAATTAGCCTATCATGGAATTTCTTACTGTATTTAGAATTATATCAAGAGTAGGACTCCCCTACTATATAATGTGGGTCTGATCATTTGTAAGGAACATTATATTTACGCAATACAAAGCAATCACTACAAAAAGAAACAGTGTTTAGCGATGGATTTTAGCGACAAGCCATATTCCGTAGCTTAATAACGACAATTTAGCGACGAATTTTATTGTTTGTCGCCAAAATAAGCTACAAAAGCTTTAGTACCAAATATAGCGATGGTTTAGCGACAAATATTTACATCCGTCGCTAAATATTGGTGCCTTTATTTACCTACAAAATTAACGACAAAAGTGGGGTGACAAAAATTATTACTCCCTCCGTTTCAATTTAGATGAGGTAGTTTGACTCGGCACGGAGTTTAAGAAAAAAAAGAAGACTTTTGAAACTTGTGATCTTAAAAGCTTAAGGTGTAAAAATTTTATGGGGCCATAACATTTCGGTGGTTATAAAAGCTTCTCATTAAGGGTATAATGGGTAAAATGAAGAGTTTAAAGTTGAATTATTTCCAAATTTAAAAGTGTGTCATTTATTTTGGAACAGACTAAAAAGGAAAGTAACTCATCTAATTTGAAACGAAGGTAGTAAAATATCACGATGGATTTAACGACAGAAACTTTGTCGCTGCGTTTATTTTACTTATCAAAACATTCCAAAATTTAATTGCGAAGGAAATTCTGTCGTTCGATTCTTAAAAATAATTTTTCCCAAGTTATTATTAGCGACAAAAGTATTTTCGGTGCTATACCTTTTTAAAATTAAAGTTTATCTAGGGAACAAATCTACTTACAGACTCACATTCTCTCTCTCTATCAAACTCGCCGACTTTCTCTCATCTTCAACAATGTGAGATTCTTGCTTCCAATATAACAAGTTGGGTGTGAACCTAAGGCTCATAGACCATTGTCGCACTTTCCCTTCTCTTCCACCATCGCCGGCCACCGTCTTGAGGTAATCCTAACTCATCTCTCTCTATCTCCACATTAATTTTTATATCTATATCTTTTTCTGCCACCATGGTGATTTTGGTTTCACCAACTTTTATTGTTTTTGTTACTCCTATATATATTTCTTCACCAACTATCAATTTTATCTGAATATTTCTAAATAATTCGTTCAGTGATTTATTTTTTATATGTTTTTATTTTCATTTCGTTTCATTCTAATTACTTCTGTTGTTGAATATTTGATGTTTAGAATGATAGGCTTTGCCGTTGGGAATTACGCGGTATGTGTTCTAGGGTTTAGATGCATGTGTTTTGATATATATTATTGTAGTTGTTTCGTTACATATTGGCATTGTTCAATCTATTGTTCGTGAGGCCTATTTCAATTTTCACTCCTTCTAAAAGTAAGCTAATAGTTAATCAATTTTTTTTCTTTTCTCTTTAGTTGCTTTTGGTGTTATTAAAGAATTTGCATATGTTGAATAGTTCCATAAGGTCAATTGAGTTTAATTGTTTGGTTTTGTTACATTTCAGTTAGACCAATTTTTCTCACCAACTTGTCTATAGGCCTGGAGTGATATTTTGAGACACCTTTTAGTCTTGAATGTTTTACATCAAATTTATAAATATTTGAAAGGTTCAGATTGTTATTATTAAAGAAAATTGGCATATCTTTTTATAATTGGATGC
>AWOL01S0100676.1:0-11349 GCA_000715115.1 Nicotiana otophora
CACCACACAACCGCTAACCTGCTCACAGGAGATATCCCACCTGTGGAAATTCCATGCCGACATTTTCCAACAACGCTGCACCGAGTACAATTACCACAGAACCAATAAACCGTCCTGAGCCCGTGCTCATTCACCATCTGTACAAGTCTGTTAACTCCTCATGGACATCAACTAAAGGTGCGACAATACATTTCAATCCAAAGTCATGTGGTATCCTACATCATATTAGGCAACTCCTTCCTATCATACCCAATCTTGCTCAATATAGCAGCCAATATTCCAAATTAAGCCCGTAAACCTAGTCACTATCCACCATGAATCCCAAATCACTCAAACTTTTCCCAAGGCGTATAGTCATCCTACCACAGAACCCATATGCTACTATGCCACTCTCCCACTTTGGTCAAACACTCTCCTTTAAGAAACTACCCCACTTCTGTTTCTCACACCTGGCCGTCTAGAAGTTTAACCACCGTAAGACACCTCCCACATGTTCTTCCTCATCCTTTGCTGCCCAGTTGTTGCCTTAAATCAAAATCCATCTCTGTAGCACCTGACCAACAAATCGTTACCGACTTTAAAATTTTTTGAAGATCATCTTCCTTAAGCCCTCAACACCCGGACTACCGATTAAGTCCTGAACCACCGCACACTACGATCTCTGACAGCCGCTTCCCCATCACTGTTTCACACCACCCTGTCCAAAGGCAAATTTATGAAGACCATAACACCGACGAACTTAGCACATTCAATCCAGGGCGACGACACCAGATTGCAGATGAAAATTCCACCATGCTCGAAATACCAAGTCTCGTTACTCCTTTAACCTAAACCGGAACATTCATAATCCGATTGCCTTTCATTCGCCGAAAATAAAATATTGGATCTCTGAATCATGCATTGAGTAAACCTCCTTCCAAGTCATTCACTGCTTCGACGCATAGACAAACATCCTTCCATTACACAAACACGGTGCGATAGCAACGTACGAATCATCATAACAATCAATGCCAAATCTTGAAACCTTAGGTAATGCTGACACCGAGCTGCAACGACAGAACGACCTTCCGTGAGGCAACGACAGTAGCCCAAACAAATACGCAGGGAGAAACATCCTGCACCACATCTGTAGTACCATTAAAATTCCTCGATTCCCAATTTGTAACAAGCGCTTCACGTCGCATAAGATTGAATAGGAAGGGAATGAAGGCATAAGCCTCAAAGGAATCAAATCGCACGATGAGAAATCAAGAAGGGAAGTTCTCCTAACAGTCCTGTAGCCTATCGAAGATAAGTACAGACGTCTCCGTACCGATCCGCAAGACTCCACTAGACTCGCTCATGACTCGTGAGACCTAAGTGAACCTAGTGCTTTGATACCAGGTTGTCACGACCCAAAATCCATAAGGGGTCGTGATGGCGCCAGACACCACTGTCAGGCAAGCCAAAAATAAATACTTAATTTGGTTCTCGTTTCTAATATTTCTGAAATCATATTTCCTTCAATTAAATAGTAAAAGATGAAGTTTACAAAATAAATAATAATATCTTTAAAAGTTCCAATACAGTGCAACCCATAATGGCCCAAAACCCGGTGTCACAAGTGCATGAGCATCAACTAGGAATATAAAATAAAACACAATATATGTTCGGAACACAAATTGGACAGGAAACTATAAATACTCTAAAGGAGACTCTGCTGGCTGCGGACTCGTAACGTGGAATGCAGCTCACCTAATTCCCTGCAATAACCACGCCTCTACACCTACAAGGCCACTAGACATATATGCACTTGCACAAAAATGTGCAGCAAGTGTAGCATGAGTACGTAAATCAATGCGTACCCAGTAATTATCCCACCTAACCTCGAAGAAGTTGTGACGAGGGGTCGACTTCGACACTTACTAAGGGCCAACAATATGATAATATGAAAGTCTAATTAAGCAAGATATATATAACAGTAAAACTCAGAACAAGAAATAACTGAACAATTCATCACCATATTTAAGAACCCAAATCCCTTCCTTCATTTAAAATAAATGATCTTTCAAATAAAGAATTTGTACCTATTATAAAAGGAACTTCATGTTCTATCATCACACATAAATTCCACCGAGGACGTTCGGCCCGATCTAACATAAATGTAAATTGTGCACTGCCAAGGGTCGAACGATGCGAACCATAGATGCATCTATTACCCCGCTCGCGGATCATAGTTGTGACGCGGTTACACATAGATTTCTTAAGTTATTATATTATTCTTCCATTCTTTTCAAAATACGAAATTCAAATAAAAACTTTTAAGATCTCAATTTTTTCCTCAGTTTCAACTTCTTTCAAAAAATTTAATAAGAAAACTCAATCCCACTCCTTCTCAAGACAAACAATAAACATAAATCAATAACAATACTCACAAGGCATGATGTAAGCCTAAAATTACCCGAACATAGGCATAGCTAGTAGCTACATACGGACTTTCGTCACCTCGTGCCTACGTAGTCCCCACAAATAGAAGCACATAATAATTTAGTTCACCTGTGGGGTTAATTCCCTCTTACAAGGTTAGAAAGGAGACTTACCTCGCTCCGAAATTCCATAACCAGCTCCCAAACCCTTCCAACAACTCAAATCGATGCCCAACGCTCCCAAACTAGTCAAATAAGATACAACCCAATCAAAATATACTCTAATACTCATAATTAATCAATTTATAACAATTTCCAACTCCGCTCGAAAAATCGATAAAGCAATCCCCGGGCACACGTGCCCAAATTCCGAAACTTTTCAAAGATAAACACTACCCATAGCATTACGAACTCCAATATATAATTTATTCTCAATTTCATGCCCAAATTCGTGGTCAAAATAAAAAAATACCAATTTCTAGGTTTTTTTTTCAAAATCCCAAATTTCTACAAATTTTCATGTCTTAATCCATGTATAAATCTTGTATTTAACTCACAACTAGAAGAAGTCACTTACCACTTGATGATGATGGAACCCCCTCTCAAAATTCTCTAAAAAGTCGCCTAAGTCCAAGTGGGAAATGAGGGAAATGAGCTAAGTCTCGGAATAAAAGCCCTTGGCTCCAGTCGCAGATGTCGCATTTGCGACAGGGGGGTTCGCAAATGCGAACAAAGCATCGCAAATGCGACCACTGACAGAGTTGACCTTCATCGCAAATGCGATACAGAGTTGGCGAATGCGAACTCTTAAGGCTTCGCAAAAGCGACCATATTGCTGCAAATGCGATCCATTCCCTCAACAGCCCAGGTTCGCAAATGCGAATACTGCCTCGCAAATGTGATGGTCGCAGTTGCGACCAAAACATCGCAATTGTGATCATACCAGATCCAGCAATCCAACTTCTTAACAAAACACTCTGAAGCCACTCTAAAACTCACCCGAGCCCCCGGGTCTCCAAACCAAACACCCACACAAGTCTAAAAACATAACACGAACTTGCTCGAGGCCTCAAATAACATCAAACAATATCAAATTCATGAATCACACCCCATTCCAAGCTTAATAAACTTTAGAACTTCAAACTTCTGCATTCAATGCTGGAACCTATCAAATCACATCCGATTGACCTCAAATTTTGCAAACATAATTGACATTACAGACCTACTCCAACTTCCAGAATCGGAATTCGACCCCGATATCAAAAAGTCCACTCCCTCTCAAACTCCTCAAAAACCTTCAAATTCTAGCTTTCGCCAAATGACCTCAAAATGACCTACGGACCTCCAAATCCACATCCGTATACGCTCCCAATACCATAATCACGATACGGAGCTATTCCCATGCTCAAAATCCCAAACAGACATCAATAACATTGAAATTCACTTCAACCCAAATTTACGAAATTCTTCCAAAATGCCAACATACATAATATGCGCTGAAACGCTCCCGGGTGATCCAAAACCTGACCCGGACATACGCCCAAGTCCAAAATTATCATGCGAACCTGTTGGAACCTTCCAATCCTGATTACGAGGTCATTTGCTCAAAAATCACACTTTAGTCAATCCCTCCAACTTAAGGCTTCGAAAATTAGAATTTTCTTTCCAAATCAACTCTTAACTTCCTGAAATTAAATTCCGACCACGCGTACAAGTCATAATACCTGAAGTGAAGCTGACCAGAGCGTCAAACTTCCGAACGATGTGCTAGGGCTCAAAATGACCGGTCGGGTCGTTACACATACTGCAGGACAAAACTTCAGCGTTTTCAGTCTGAAGTTCTAGGAAATGAACTAAAAAACATCAGCATGTTTTCTCTGAACTTATTATAAAAATTGCAGACTGCTGGAAAAATGTTCAGCATGTTTAGTGTGAAGTTTTAGGAAATGAACAAAAAAACTTCAGCGTGGATAAGTCTGACTCTTAAAAGATATAGTTACAGCCTTATATATGCCTATTAACGGGTAAGGTTTGCAAAACAACTTCAGCGTATAAAGCGTGACTGTCAAAAGCTATAGATGATAACTTCATACCAAAAAGGTTAAAGTTTCTAACTTATATATGCTAACTTCAGCATATAAGGCATGAAGTTTTAGGTTTACACGTACTATATTATTACTTTAAAATGAGAATGAAACCTTCAAAATTCAAAAAACTTATACACAAAAATGAAACATGATTTTCATTTATATAACATATTACAAGATAAAAAACCACACAAAACAAAAAAGCCATAAAAACCATTAACAAAAATGCAGAAGAAAAACATAAAAGGGGATTAAAAAAACTAAGCATCACCAACATCATCATAACAGTACTCCTCAATTTCTTGATATATCTCATCATCATCCGAATCAGAGATAATTATAGGATACTCGGGTAAAAAACAACAAAGTCTCATTAGATCGCACTTCAACTTGTTAAATTGATCACGCAACTGATTTTGTTCAATTATTACTCTGTCCATAAGGTAAGGAAGACTCTTCAAGCTATTTGCCATCTTGACATAGTCGTCCCTGATGGGAAACTTAAAAGAATTAAATTGCTGCACAATCTTGTCGAACGAGGTTGAATAACCTTCACAACTACATTCAAGGTTCAACCTAGTCTGGAATGATTCGTCTGCAAAAACCTGTGGTCTGATTTATTTCCTAATCAGCCTTTATTTGCTCCCATTTCTGCATAAGATTAGCCATTGGTATGTTACTATTCCAATCAGACTTTAAGCTCTCCCACTTCTGCTAAGTTCATCCATTGTAAGCTTCCTGCTTCTGCTAGCATCAGACATAATTTTTTTAAATAGCTAAAATTCTATGGATGACTATGAAATTTTTAAGTGAAGAGATTGTTTATATCGCCAAAGTGTGCACCTAATCAATTTAATATCTATAAATACAAAGGTAACTTTTCAGGTCTGTTTACTATTTTACGTTCAGAGAAATTGAATGTAACAAGATAAGAAGGTGGTAAAAGACAAGAAGTAGGTGGTAAATGCAAAAAGAAATATAACTTCGTCCTATTAAGTCCACAATTTTTCTATAGTAAAAAAATAACTTCAACCTGAAAAGCCAAAATTTTCACATAATCAAATTAAAAGACTTTATTTACTAATTCTAAATGTTCTAAATACAAAAGTAACTTTTCAAGTTATTTGATATATGATCAGACAAATTAAATGTAAGATGAAGTGGGTGGTAAAATACAAAAAGTAGCTAGTAAATACAAAAATAATAAGTTTCAAGTTTCAAAATACCAAAACATGCTGAAGTTTAGTCCTGCAGTTTACAGTTTAGCAATGAGTTTTTCCCTAAAAACTTCAAACTAAACATGCTGAAATTTTTTAGTTCATTTGCTAAAACTTCAGACTAAACATGCTGAACTTTTCTCCTACATTTCGTAATTTTCTAATGAGTTTTTGCTTAACTTCAAACTTATCTATGCTAAAGTTTTTTGGTTCATTTCCTAGCACTTCACAATAAACATGTTGAAGCTAAAACTTCATGCTACTGTAGCATGAAGTTGTTTCACATTGAAGCTAAAATTTCATGCTAATGGATGTTGAAGTTATTTAGTTCATTTTGCTAAAACTTCATACTAAAACATGCTGAAGTTTTGTCTACAGTTTTGTCATGAGTTTTATCCGAAACTTCAGTCTAAACAAGCTGAAATGTTTTAGTTCATTTGCTAAAACTTCAAACTAAACATGCTTAAGTTTTTGTCCTGCAATATGTAACTTTCCAATGAGTTTTTGCTAATGCGTGCTGAAATTGTTTAGTTCATTTGTTAAAACTTCACACTAAACATGCTGAAGTTTCACATAACATGCTTAAGTTGATGATAAAAGAAACAAAAATATTTGATACAATCCAAGACAACTTCAGACTAATTAATGCGAATAGAACAAAACTTTAAAAGATACATATCACATAATTCATAAACAATAATATATATTCTCAAATCCAATATTATTTTCACTTACATCATTGAAACAATAACCAAAAAAAATTATTTTTCATTTACAATTTATTCTCTATCGAAAAAATTCACATAGAGTGCCTTCATATTCTCCATAGTCATGTCCTAGTTTCTCTTCTAGAGTTTCATAACCGCTTTCTTCTTTCCACTTTCCATGAGCCCAAAGATTCACAGTCAATTCTCTCCTGAAGGTCAACACATCACTTTGTTTGAATTTGAAGACAACATCTTGCTTCAACCGCATCTCAAGGAATTTAAGAGCAAATATACCACAATCAACACTACAAAAAAAATATGAAAAAAAATTAAAAATTAATTAACACAATATCACAACTCTAAAAATAAAAAAATCCCATAAAGATAAGATGCATGGTAAACATATGCCAAATACGTACTTGTTGTGCTGTAGGGGTGTGTTCATCCACTTAATTGTAAAACGTTTCAGAGCATTTTCCCCATAAAATTTATTATGTGTGCCAAACTTCAAGCATTCGAGCAAGTGTGGGATCAACCGGGCATAATTTTGGACATGTTCCAACGCACTCTCATATGGTGAATTGCACAAGGTACACATATAGTTTTGGTTTTAAAGTGCAGAATTCAAAGAATGTAGTGCGTAGATGACTGGCCAGCTCATGGCTTAAGTCGAAATGGAAAGAATACATTTTCAGCATATACCCATGAGATACCACATGAAAGGTCAATGCCTCTTATATAGTTGGCCACCTTTTCAGTAGTTGATTCTTCTAAGTCAGGTAAACTCGGTAAGTTCCTCAATCTCCACTTCTTCTTCATAATCCACAGCTTCCTCAATCACCTGTTTTTTGACAGCCCGCTTTCTCTTTGATTTTCTATTTTTCTCTTCCATTCTCTTTTCCTCCCTTATTCTAATTTTCTCCTTATGTTCATCTGAAGGATGAACACTAGCCAACTTAGTCATATACTGATCAAAAAGTAAATTTGTTACTACACATTTTGATTCTTGACAACTTGGAAGGTGATAGCAATATTCGTTGCACAAGAAATATACACACACTTAAATATGCTGAAAATGAACAACAATAAAAGAAAATATGTGAACTTAACCACAATATAATTCATAGTAAAAAAATAAGTTTAGGAAATGAACTAAAAAACTTCAGCATGCATAAGTATGAAGTTTAGAAAAAACTCATTACAAAACTACAAATTGCATGACAAAAACTTAAGCATGTTCAGTATGAAGTGTTAGGAAATGAACTAAAAAACTTCAGTATGTTTGATTTAAAGTTTAGAAAAAAACATCATTACAAAACTAGAGATTGCAGGACAAAAACATCAGCATGTTTAGTTTGAAGTTTTAGCAAATGAACTGAACAACTTCAGCATGTTTACTCTGAAGTTTTTAGGGAAAACTCATTACTAAACTACAGACTGCAGGACAAAACTTCAGCATCTTTTAGTATGAAATTGTAGAAAATAAAATAAAAACTTAAGCATGCACAAGTGTGACATTTACCAAATTACAGTACAAAAACTTTAAAACAAACATAAGGCTGAAGTTTTAGGAAATACAGTTCAAAACCAATTCAAAAAACAAACTTAATAACTTACTTTATGCAAGATCAGAGGTAGGGTCCACAAGCTCGGTAAAGAATGACTTTGGAATATCTATTCCAGCTAATCTGAATGGCTTGGAATCATATTCTCCGGCATCCATCTTTAACTAGTCTGTAAATTTCTGCATCAATCCGTTGTCTTGATTGACATAATGGAAGGGACACCTTCGTGTAGTCTTTCTCGCTTTCCAATCTTGCCCCCCTTGACTTTTGTTTAGGAATGACGTAAGGACATTTCAACCAAATAATATCCATACGAATCATTTTCCCTACTTTAGCTGGGTTTTTTTTTGCTTGTTGTTCATGTTGCTCAGTCGCAACTAACTGCTGCGGTTCAACAGCATGGGAAATATCTACAGCGATAGGGACAAATACTTCTCCAACTCCCTGATATTCATGATCTTCTTGTATCTCTTCACCAATAACATCAGCAGCAAAATTAGCTTCTGAACCAATCTCTTGTGTACTACCCAGCGAAAATGAACATAAATTAAAGTTGGGGATATCACTGGTGTCACGCAAAACATTAGGAGAACTTGACACCTTCTTTCTCTTAGGAGTTGGAAGAAGTTGTGATGCATGAGATGAGATCTACAAAAAACAAGAAAAATATATATACATAAATATAACTGATTAAAACACACATTAGGCAAAACAATACCTTGTAATCGAATTGCAGCAAATAACTACCTGGTCTAAGTTTTTACGACACGGATGGTATTTGCATACCAACGGATCCGCTTGCATTACCCTCAGATATGCCTATATCTTCATGCAAAAAAAGGGCAAAAATATTAAATAATACAGACTAAATTTTGAAAATACTTCAAAGATACTTCACATATGTCTGTGAGCCAACATGTGTGAAATGATGTATTTCTCCTTTTTCATATAGCCAAATGAGCTCACAATTGCATTTTCAGTTGCATCGAATTTTTCTGAATAATCATCAAAAAGCACCAAAAAGAAAAGAAAGTATGTAAAATTTCAAACTGAAAATAAAAACGTGGATCAAATGTAATAAGTTCATGATGTATAGAATACCTTGACGTTTACCTTCCACTGCGCTATCATCAGACTTCATACCTTTGTCGATCTCAGCAGCTCCAGATTCATTCAATGGTGCGGCATCGTCGGGGAGCCTTGGAGTATTCTGCGGAAGGATTTTCTTTACTCTATCTTCATGCAATGCAATATCATCGAAGAATTTTTGAGTCGTATCAATTGAAGCACCATTGTTTTCAACTTCCACTGCATATTCATAGGGGGAAAAAATCAATGACCTAAAATATATATATATACACACACACACGTATATATATAATAACATAGAAAATATTTATACTTCTAGTGACAACTTCCTGTGTCTTTGCTCCTAAAATATCTTGGCAAATAGCTAATGCTTCCGCAAATGCATTGCCTTTCCCAATAGGAGTACTCACATCACTCGGTGCATGTTCTTCAATACCAACATGTTCATTATCTGCATCCGCAAACACATTGCGTTTTGCAATATAAGTACCTAATTCACAACTCGGTACATGTTCTTCAGTATCGATAACTTCATCATCCGCATCTTTCTTGCTTCCGACATTCTCGGTTGATAACTGTTCATCATATCCAACAACTTTGCTCAGTCTATCAATACTAGAACATTCTGCTTCAACTTGCCGTTCAACACATTGAACTTGCTCGAATACTTGAACTTGGCCTTCAACAATTGCTTGCTCACCTCTTACATTTTCATCTTTGACTTTATGCAATCCATCATGAGCAGCATTAATTTCAGATTGAGGTTCGAATGAGTCATTCATCCTATCATATTGTCGATAGTTCATAAATTCAAAATTTGCCTCGCCATCATCTCTTCATTTTGACTTGTCGACAATCTCAAATAACTTTTCAAACTTTATATCAAAATATTCCTATACAAAATTACTAATAATGATTATTCTAAATAAAAGATTAACATTAGCAGGAAAAAATACTTCTCTATAATTAAACATACCTTAAACTTTTCATAACCTCGTCCATAATAACAGATAGCTCATCCCGTCGAAACTCTGGAACAACTTCTTTTGCGATCATGCGCCTTTCTTCTGTTGCATGGTTTTTAACCTCCCTCATTACCCTATAGTATAGAAATAGAAACAACACAACAATTTCAGAAAATAGAAACACAGAACAAAACTTCAGCTCAAAGAATATTGAAGTTCAGTAAATACATAACAAAAATTTTATCCAAAACATGCTATAGTTTTACAAATACAAAACACAACTTCAACTCCAAGAATGTTGAAGTTCATTAAAAACAAAACAAAAACTACAGACAAAATATACTTTACTTTTACAATACACAAAACAAAATTTGAACTCCTAGAATGCTGAAGTTCATCACAAACAGAACAAAAACTGCAGACAAAATATGTTGTAGTTTTACAAACGCAGAACAAAATCTTCAGACAACAAAATACAGAACAAAAACATCACATAAAACATCCTATAATTAAGCAAAAAATAGTATGAAAAACTTAATATCAAACACACAAAAGACAAAACTTACACGACATACTGTGTTAACTAATTCATCATCAAACGCCGTTGTAGAAGGTTTAGAATGACTTTGGGTATGAGGTGATTCTCCAATTATAGGAGTTTGATTGATTATTTTTTATCGACTCCGACTACGTGGTGATTCACCAGTTGAAAGAACCGGATTCAGTACCTTCGAATGACTGCGGCTGCATAGTAATTGTCCAATATAGAATTCAATTCCTCTTCGATAGAAATTATCTCCAATACCCTAAATGTCTGATATTTCTATTTAATACAAAAAAAAGTATTTTAGGAAAAATAAAATAAAACTGATACGTCAACATGTTAATAAAACTACAAGAAAAAACAAAAAATAAAGAACATTAACTTACATCATGATTATTGAAGTAATCCGCATGAAGTTCTTTAAATTTAGTGTCACGACCCAAAACCAACCGTCGTGACGGCGCCTATCGTGGAACTAGGCAAGCCAACTACTCAACCAGTTCAACCAAATAAAAACTTTGAAAATTAAATGGAAGCAGTTTATTTGAGAAAAACCCTTTAAAAACTATACTAAAACCACAACGCAATACAAATCTCTCCCAAATATCGGGGTGTCACTGAGTACATGAGCATCTATACCATGATACAACCTACTACAATGTTTGAGGAATAAGAACTGAAATACAAATAAAGATAATGAAGGAGGGTCAAAGCCTGCGAACGCCATGCAGCTACCTCGATAGTCTCCGAGATCTCGACTCCTCACTCAG
>AWOL01S0100676.1:12754-38941 GCA_000715115.1 Nicotiana otophora
ATAACATAGAAAATATTTATACCTGTAGTGACAACTTCCTGTGTCTCAGCACCTAAATTTTCTTGGCAAATAACTAATGCTTCTACAAACACATTGCCTTTCCCATTAGGAGTACCCACATCACTCGGTGCATGTTCTTCAGTACCAACAAGTTCATCATCTGCATCCGCAAACACATTACCTTTTGCAATAGGACTACCTAAATCACAAGTCGGTACATCTTCTTCTGTACCGACAACTTCATCATTTGCACCTTTCTTGCTTCCTACATTCTCGGTTGATAACTGTTCATCATATCCAACAACTTTGCTCAGTCTATCAATACTAAAACATTTCGCTTCAACTTGTCGTTCAACACATTGAACTTGCTCGAATACTTTAACTTGGCCTTCAAGTGGTTCTTCCTCACCTCTTACATTTTCATCTGTGACTTTATGCAGTCCATCATGACTTCATTAATATCATATTGAGATTAGAAGGAGTCATTCATCCTATCATATTGTCGATAGTTCATGAATTCAAAATCTGCATAGCCATCATCTTTTCCTTTTAACTTATCGACAATCTCAAACAACATTTCAAACTTCTTATCAAAATATTCCTATAAACAATTACTAACAATGATTACTCTGAGTAAGAGAATAACATTAGTAGGAAAAACGATTTCTCTGTAAATAAGCCTACCTTGACCTTTTTCACAACCTTGTCCACAGTAACAAATCGCTCATCGTGTCAAAACTCTTGAACAACTTCTTTTGTGATCATGCGTGTCACGACCCCAATTTCCCTCCATATGATATCGTGATGGCACCTAGTCTTAGGGATTAGGTAAGCCTAACACTTACTGAATTAATGGCAAATTCAACCAACAACTATTAAATATGAAACAAAAAATTTCTATACAAAGCCAACAAATCCCAAAACCGGTAATACAATTCATAAGCTCTACTGAGTTTGCTAGAAAAAATACCTAAATACAACTGTTTCAGAATAGAAATAAAAAGTACAAGTACAATAGCAGAAGGTGACTCCGAGGCCTGCAAACTCGACTGCAGGTTTATCTTGAGTCTGCACAGCAAAACCCAAGTAGCTAGCTATTGACCAACAAACTCCGAGAACCTGGATCTGCACAAAAATATGCAGAAAGCGTAGCATGAGTACACCACGGCAGTACCCGGTAAGTATCAAACTAACCTCGGTGGAGTAGTGACGAGCGACAGTCAAGACACCTACTGGACTTAATAAACTATGCAAGTATGAATGTGAAACTAACAGGGACCAATATTATTATAAAGCTAAGCATGGTAGAAATAATAAAACAATACTCACAATAGGAAACTTGAGACAACAATTAGCAACAGGGAACAAACAGGTAATACGCCGTAGAGTAAGCTGAATACAATTTAAGTCCGGTGAAACCAATTAAAGGAAAGCAAGTAACAACTCAATAAGAACAACCGCTTTCAGACAAGATTTATTCCAGAATTTTCCCGAGGTTCCAAACCTCAAAATCACAAATCACGGGTCCCACATCACGAACCCAAATCACTTGGCATCTTATGCCCACATTACAAATTTTAACTGCAAGGAAAACTCGCGTGCCAATACCATTAATACCTCATATCCGTACACATAATTCACGTGCCAATAGTACAACTCTCACACACAAGGCAAGTATACAAGAATATATGTAAATGATCAATAGACATCATGGTTCATCTTCTCAAACCGATATGGGTGATTAATTACGTGTATGCTTGTGCAAGTGTACTATCACAACTTGAGTCAACACGTAAGAGTAGAGACAATCAATGGCACATAGGTTACAACACAACAAAATGTAAAATGCATAACTCGCACAAGGTAGGCACACCACAACAAAAATATTATCAATAACAATGCCCCCATGCCATCATAAATCATCCCCGACATAGCCTACCTTATATTTCCACATGCGCAACAATAAAGTAAATGCCCGCCTTGTTTCGCTGCACGCGCATAATAATATTCCCACCTTGTCTCGCAACATGCGCAAACCTACATATATAGCCCGCCTTATCACGCCGCATGTGAAAATATCAATAGTAACAACAGCACGGACAACTCACATGCGAACACCCCGACAATCCTCTCAACAACACCATGTGTGTCAAAACATAAGAACACAATAAAATGACTTTCAAAACATGTGCTCATATGCCACAATATTTCCTCAAAACAGTTTCAATACCACAATCACGCATAGCCCTCGGCTCAACAGCATTGAGTACAATAGCAACAACAACAATAACATGAGAATACGGCAAGTAAGTCAACTCAGGAACTTCGAAACATAAAGAAACAGAAGAACGAGCTCACAAAGAAAGACACAACAGGGAATAATGGTCTCAACAAGAATAACTCAACAATGGAGAGATAATGTGTAACAACGATTCCACAAAAGTACAATTCGACGATAGAAGAGAGAGCATGAATCAATAACCCCAAATAAGAATACGTCAACAATGCAAAGGGATAACAAAACTTCAATTAAGGCTAAGCAATTACGAAAGAGATAATAATAACTTTAATTAAAGTTAAGCAATTACGAAATAGATAATAATAATTTCAATTAAGGTTCAGCAATTACATAAGAGATAATAATAACTTCAGTTAAGGCACATATGAGTTTAATTGGCAATAAAAGTAGAACATGAATCAATTAATTCCAATTAAGACACGTAAGGGTGAATTTAGTAAATGGAGGATTGAACATGACAAAACAACTTCATATCTAATGAACATAAGAACCTAAGAGCCCTAAACGGTCAAATTTCCACAATTAATCCCGAGTACGTACTCGTCACCATGCGTACACGGCCTTCACATGACACAATTAGCACAAATGACTCAAATTCGAAGGGGTAGTTCCCCCACACAAAGTTAGGCAAGATACATTCCTCAAAAAATCTAGACTGATACTATAAAATGACCTCCTCGTGTGAAAAAACCTCTGGACGGATCAAATCCCCATGAAAAGACAAGAATAACTCCACAAAACTCACCTCAATCGGAGCTCTAGAACTCAAGATATGCTCAAAATACTAAATAAACGCAGTCTGATTTTTTTAATACACAGAGAATTTCGCTTCTGTAATTTCCGCATTTGCGTAATATTTTTCGCACCTGCGGGGTTGCATATGCGGACCCAACTTTGCATCTGCGAAGCACCAGCACTAGCTCTCTTCTCCGACACTAAAATGAGCAAAACGTCATCATACGATGTCCAAATTCGACGATTCATTTTTGCTATGGCTTCGTAATTACGATACGGATTTAATGCTTCAGTCAAAAAAGATATTGAAGTTCATTAGCTTAATGTGGTGCCATTTATGCTTGAAGAAACGATGTCAAAACATCAAAAACGAGCGCAACACAACCCAAACCTATTCGAAACTCACCCGAGCCCCTCGGGACCCCGTCCGAAGATACCAATAAGTCCCAAAACATAACGCGGACCTGTTCGAGGCCTCAAACCATATCAAACAACATTAAAACTTTGAATCGCACCTCAAATCGAACTTAATGAACTTATGAACTTTCAACTTCTACAACTCGCGCCGAATCATATCAAATCAACCTGGAACGACGTCACATTTTTCGTGCAAGTCCCAAATGACTCAACGGAGCTATACAAACTACCAAAATCGATATTCAAACCCGATATCAACAAAGTCAACTATCGATCAAACCTCTCAAACTTCCAAACCTTCAACTTTCCAACTTTCGCCAAAATGCATCAAATCAACCTACGGACCTCCAAATCTATATCCGGACATACGCCTAAGTCCAAAATACCATACAAAGATTTTGGAATCATCAAAACATCATTCCGGAGTTGTCTACACAAAATTTAAACTCTGGTCAGCTCTTGTCACTTAAGCTTCTAAAATAAGAATCATTCTTCCAAATCAATCCCGAATCATCCGAAAACTGAACCCAGCCACTGTCACGACCCAAATTCCAACTAGTCGTGATGGCACATAACCCAACCCATCAGATAAGCCAATTAACAACTAACCAATTTAATAAGAATTATTAAGAAAAGAAATGATAATACACCGCTTTTATACAAGAATTTTTCCAAGGAGTGGTAGTACAAATCATAAGCTTCTAAGATATAGAGTTTACAAAGATGGTTTAAAATAAAATACACCATCTGTATGAAATATACATCAACATATCTGAAATACTAAAGCTACCAAGATAAAGGGGCAGCTATGACTGAAATGCAGGTACATCTTCAGATCGAGCTCCCGTCGTACGCAGCTACATCAACATCCAACATCTGCTCGTAAGGTGCAGAAGTGTAGTATGAGTACTACTGAGCCCATCCACTCAATAAGAAACAAACTTAATCTTAGGTTAAAAGTAGTGACGAGCTGGGACAAGGGCAGAGTCCAACACCAATAGCCAACAACATCATATAATAAAATAATAAAAGTGGTACAGGAAATAACTTAGAGATATAATGTCACGACCCAAAATTCACTAGTCGTGATGGCACCTAACCCAACCCGCAAGGTAAGCCAACTAATAACTATCCAATTTCAATAATATTTAACAGGAAAATTAATCAAAAGAAATTATCTGAATCTTATACATTTCCCAAGGACTGGTAGTACAAATCATGAGCTTCTAAGAATAGAGTTTACAAAGCCGAAATGAAATAAATACATAGTCTATTTCAAAAGTACATAAACAGAGTTTTATAGATCTAAGGCTACCACGACAAAAGGCAGCTACAATCGGGATGCAGGTACATCTTTAAATCCATCTCCTATCGAACACAGCAACATCAGCAGTCAGTATCTGTACGCAAGGTGCAGAAGTGTAGTATGAGTACAACCGATCCCATGTACTCAATAAGTAACAAACCTAACCTTAGGTTGAAAGTAGTGTCGAGCTAACACAAAGGTTGGGTCCAACACCAATATTCCTCAACAGTTCATAACAGCATAGTACAAGTAACAAAAGAGGTATCTCAGAAATAAAATGCTAAGTTCGTTCACAGTTCCAGAAAAATAGGCATTTCTTTTCAAGTATCTCAGTGAAAACCCAAGTCTTTTAGTGAAAGCCAAATACGAGTAAGTTTGAAAACTGTGATTTTTCCCAAAAGTCCTTTCAACAATAAGTTAGATATTTCATTTTCCTTTCAGATAGAAAGTGTAAGATGTCTCTCTATGCCTATATGTCAAAATGTATGAGAGGCCATAAATGACGTAATACTATACAACATGAGGAAAAATGCATCTCTATGCCTGTATGTCAAGTGCGCATGCCAAATATGATGCAAACCAGTGATAAAGATCATATGCATACTCTCAGAGTATCAATTCTTCCCGTCCACCCAGTCACTCAGCATTCGGCACTCGGCACTCGCACTCAACACTCGTACTAAGTAGGTACCTACACTCACTGGGGGTGTGAAGACTCCAGAGGGGCTCCTATAGCCCAAGTGCCATAATCCTCACGGATAACTCACGTGCTGCACGGACAAATCACGTGATGCACGGACAACTCACGTGCTATAGTAAGCCAATCTGACACGCTGCGGCGTGCAGCCCGATCCCATAATCATCCTCACAATCAGTCCCTCGACCTCACTCAGTCATCAATATCTCCAGTCTCTCGGGCTCACAATGTCATGATACCAGCCCGAAAAACAATGATATGATGCATCAATAAATAACAACAGAGACTGAGATATGATATGCATGTGAATGTGTATGACTTAGTATGTAATGCAATGAAAGCAGATTACTCAACAACAAAAATGACCTCAGTGGGTCCCAACAGGATACGCATGTAGCCTAGACATGGTTTCTAATATAATCACAGCTCGATAACTCTAGTATCTAGAGATTTCATGATTTCAGACAAGTTCAGGTAACTACACAGTATTACATAAATAATAAAAATCACAGTTCACACGGTGCATGCCCACACGCCCATCACCTAGCATGTGTGTCACCTCAAAATCAAACACATAACACCTATATTTAGGGTTCATACCCTCAGCTCGAAGATTAGAAAAGTTACTTACCTCGAACAAGCCAATACCAATGCTGAGCAAGCCAAACGATGCTCCAAAGATGCCATCCCGCGCGTTTCGATCTTCGAACGTCCCGAAACTAACCAAAAACAACTCAGGTACATCAAACAATGCTAAAGGAATCAATCCCGATCAAAAAAGATCAAATCTTGAAACAAAAGCCCAAAACCAGCCAAAAGTCACACCCGGGCCTGCGCTTCGGAACCCGACAAAACTCACATAACCCAACAACTCATTCAATTACGATTCCGACCATACTAGTTTCACTCAAATCCGACTTCGAATCGATGTTCAAAACTCAAAAATTCACATTATGAAACTTTAGCCCAAAACCCCTAATTTCCTCTTAAAATTCACAATCCAATTACCAAAAACGAAGATAGATTCATGAAATATAACCAAAACCGAGTAGAGAACACTTACCCCAATTCATATGGTAAAAATTTCTTCAAGAATCGCCTCAATCGGGGCTCCATAGCTCCCAAAATGTAAAAATGGTTGAAACCCTCGAAATAGAGTACTTTATAATCTGCCCAGGCCTCCTATTTCGCGAACGCGGGAAATTCATCGCGTTCGCGATGAATAAAACTCACACTGCTACAAAAGACTCTACGCATTTGCGATATACCCCACGCAAACGCGATGAACACTGCTGCCAAGGCTTCGCGAACGCGACTCACCTTCCGTGATCGCATAGAAGAATGCTCCAACTCCCTGCTGCCAAACTCATCACTACGCGAACGCGATACTCCATATGCGAACGCGAAGAAGACTTGCCCCAACTCTACACGAACGCGGGACATAGTTCGCGATCACGAAGAACAATTTGTTGCTGCCATCGGAATACACTACGCGTTCGCGACAATAGCCACGCGAACGCAATGAAGGACTGAGACACCAGAAACCAGCATAACACAACAGTGAAACACATGAAGGAAAAATGATCCGAAATCAATCTGAAACATGCCCGAGCCCCTTGGGACCCCATCCTAACATACCAACAAGTCCCATAATATAACACAGACCTACTCTAGGCCTCAAAACACACATAACAACATCGAAATGATGATACATACCTCAATTCCAAATCAATAAACTTTGAAACTTCAAACTTCCACAACCGAGGCCGAAACCTATCAAATCATGTCCGATTGACCTCAAATTTTGCACACAAGTCACATTTGACAAAACTAAGCTATTACAATTCCTAGAATAACGTTCCAAATCTGATATCAAAAAGTCCACTCCCGATCAAACTTTTCAAAAATTCAACTTCCGACATTTTAAGCCAAATTCCACTACGAACCTCTAAATCATAATTTGGACGCGCTTCTAAGTCCAAAATCACCCAACAGACCTACCAAAACCATCAAAGCACCGTTCCGGGTTCAAATTCACAAAAAGTCAAACTTGGTCAACTCTCCCAATTTAAAGCTTCAACAATGAAATCCATTCTTCCAATTCGATTCCAAATAACTTGAAAATCAAAACCGATGATTCACATAAGTCATAATACATCATATGGAGCTACTCATGCCCGTAAACTACCGAGGGAAGTGCATATGCTCAAAACGACCGGTTGGGTCGTTACATTCTCCCCCACTTAAACCTGCGTTCGTCCTCGAACGTGTCCAGAGTTGTTCTCAAAGTTATCAAACCGCTGTGTAACCTTACCATACACATAATTGGGGGTGATCCCACGTCACCCTATCTCATACAGGTCCGATAACCCAACATAACTGAGATTTCTCAATTCAACCTAGCCCACAAGCCTTAGAATCCAATTTCCAACATCTGGAATTTCTTATAAGATCTAAATCTCGCAACCTACACCATGTATAAGTCTAAACAAGCTGTTCCAAGCCACAACCATAACCCAAGATACAATTGCATGATATATCATATAACATAGATACTCATATCAATGATTTCTAATCACAGTAGCTGCTCAAAACAACCCAATGCCGGTAATAAACCTCATATCAAACAAGACTCCATTCTAAAACCTTTGTACACTACCGATGATGAAAGAAACATGCAAAAACTTGTAACCATTCATCAGATCCACCAGTCATGAAGTTATCTCTCCTTCGACAAGAACTATAGCAATTTTCTAAGTCGACTTTCGATATCATCCTTCCAACCATGTTGTAATCTATTCCAATAGTATCCATTTTAGGTCCAATGACCTCATCTCATTCAACACGACCACTCTAGTGACATGACACACCCATACAATCTAAAGCCGCAACCTGTGCAATCCTTGCACCAATAAGCAACATTCCAAATGTACTCAATCATGGAAAATTAACTCAGGCGAGAGAACTGTCCCGCAAGCTCAATAAGTACCACCACAACGCAATGCTAAGAACCTATCACACACCGTAGAACCAAAACACACGAATCTAACACAAGGGATCATATCTCAACATAACTCTGCTGCAATGCATGACCCCATCCAAACACTGATCCATATGAAATACCTCAGCCACCATGCTAAAAATTAATAACCACGCGCAATCCGACATTAAATAACCCTCCAAAGGTCCACGATGACTAAATCATAACACTTACTATCGTCTGGCTAGGTCTGGCCACAACTTCACAGCCCACAACCACAAAACAATCTGTTATGAAATCTCCCGATTTCCAAATCTATAGAACACACGAATCACCATTTCTGATTCCATCTCCACTACCCGAATGTCTAACACATCTCTCATACACGATTATCCCACAATTAATCAAAAGAAATAATCTGAATCTTATACATTTCCCAAGGACTGGTAGTACAAATCACGAGCTTCTAAGAATAGAGTCTACAAGGCCGAAATGAAATAAATACATAGTCTATTTCAAAAGTACATAAACAGAGTTTTATAGATCTAAGGCTACCATGACAAAAAGGCAGCTACAACCGGGATGCAGGTACATCTTTAAATCCATCTCCCATCGAACACAGCAACATCAGCAGTCAGTATCTGCACGCAAGGTGGAGAAGTGTAGTATGAGTACAATTGACCCTATGTACTCAATAAGTAACAAAACTAACCTTAGGTTGAAAGTAGTGACGAGCTAACACAAAGGTCGGGTCCAACACCAATATTCCTCAACAGTTCATAACAGCATAGTATAAGTAACAAAAGAGGTATCTCAGAAATAAAATGCTCAGTTCGTTCTCAGTTGCAGAAAAATAGGCATTTCTTTTCAAGTATCTCAGTGAAAACCCAAGTCTTTTAGTGAAAGCCAAATAGGAGTAAGTTTGAAAACTATGATTTTTCCCAAAAGTCCTTTCAACAATAAGTTAGATATTTTATTTTCCTTTCAGATAGCAAGTGTAAGATGTCTCTCTATGCCTATATGTCAAAATGTATGAGAGGTCATAAATGACGTAATACTATACAGCATGAGGAAAAATGCCTCTATATGCCTGTATGTCAAGTGCGCATGCCAAATGCGATGCAAATCAGTGATAAAGATCATATGCATACTCTCAGAGTATCAATTCACTCCGTCCTCCCAGTCACTCAGCACTCGGCACTTGCACTCAGTAGGTATTGGCGCTGACTGGGGGTGTGCAGACTCCGAGGGGGCTCCTACAGCCCAAGCGCCATAATCCATACGGACAACTCACGTGTTGCACGGATAACTCACATACTGCATGGACAACTCACATGCTATAGTAAGACAATCTGACCCGCTACGGCGTGCAGCCCGATCCTATAATCATCCTCACAATCAACCCCTCGACCTCACTCAATCATCAATCTCTCCAGTCTCTCACGCTCACAATATCATGATACCAGCAAGAAAAATAATGATATGATGCATCAATAAATAAAAACAGAGTCTGAGATATGATATGCATGTGAATGCATATGACTGAGTATGTAATGCAATGAAAGCAGATTACTCAACAACAGAAATGACCTCAGTGGGTCCCAACAAGATAAGCATGTAGCCTAGACATTGTTTCTAACATAATAACAGCTCGATAACTCTAGTACGTGGAGATTTCATGATTTTAGACAAGTTCAGGTAACTCCACAGTACCACAAAAATAACGAAAATCACAGTTCACATGGTGCATACCCACACGCCCGTCACCTAGCATGTACGTCACCTCAAAATCAAACACATAACACGTATATGCATGGTCCAAAGATTCCATCCCGTGCGTTCCAACCTGTGAACGGCCTGAAACCAACCAAAAACAACTCAAGTACATCAAACAATACTAAAGGAACCAATCCCGATCGAAAAAGATCAAATGTTAAATCAAAAGCCCAAAACCGGCCAAAAGTCACACCCGGGGCCGTGCCTCGGAACCCGACAAAACTTAAAAAATCCGACAACCCATTCAATTACGAGTCCAACCATACTAGTTTCACTTAAATCCGACTTCGAATCGATGTTCAAAACTCAAAAATGCACATTATGAAACTTTAGGCCATAACCCCCAATTTCCTCTTTAGAATTCAAAATATAATTACCAAAAACGAAGATAGATTCATGAAATATAACCAAAACCGAGTAGGGAAAACTTACCCCAATTCATATGGTGAAATTTGCTTCAAGAATCGCCTCAATCCGGGCTCCATAGCTCCCAAAATGTAAAAATGGCTGAAACCCTCGAAATAGAGTACTTTATAATCTGCCCAGGCCCACTCTTTCGCAAATGCGGGAAATTGATCGCGTTCGCGATGAATAAAACTCACACTGCCACAAATGACTCTACGCGTTCGCGATACACCCCACACAAATGCGATGACCACTGCTGTCAAGGCTTCGCAAACGCGACTCACCTTCCGCGATCGTATAGAAGAATTCTCCAACTCCCAGCTGCCAACCNGACCACTGCTGTCAAGGCTTCGCAAACGCGACTCACCTTCCGCGATCGCATAGAAGAATGCTCCAACTCCCAGCTGCCAACCTCATCTTTACGTGAACGCGATACTCCATACGTGAACGCAAAGAAGACTTGCCCCAACTCTACGCGAACGCGGGATATACTTCGCGATCGTGAAGAACAATTTGCTGCTGCCATCGGAATCCACTACGTGTCCGCGACAATTGCCACGCGAACGCGATGAAGGACTGAGACACCAGAAACGAGTAGAACACAACAGTGAAAACATGAAGGAAAAATGATCTGAAATCAATCTGAAACATGCCTGAGCCCCTCGGGACCCCGTCCTAACATACCAACAAGTCCCATAACATAACACGGACCTACTCGAGGCCTCAAAACACACATAACAACATCGAAATGATGAATCACACCTCGACTCGAAATCAATGAACTTTGTAACTTCAAACTTCCACAACTGATGTTGAAACCTATCAAATCACGTCCGATTGACCTCAAATTTTGCACACAAGTCACATTTGACAAAACGAAGCTATTCCAATTCCCGGAATCACAATCCGATTCTGATGGCAGCAGNGTCCTAACATACCAACAAGTCCCATAACATAACACGGACCTACTCGAGGCCTCAAAACACACATAACAACATCGAAATGATGAATCACACCTCGACTCGAAATCAATGAACTTTGTAACTTCAAACTTCCACAACTGATGTTGAAACCTATCAAATCACGTCCGATTGACCTCAAATTTTGCACACAAGTCACATTTGACAAAACGAAGCTATTCCAATTCCCGGAATCACAATCCGATTCTGATATCAAAAAGTCCACTCCCGGTCAAACTTTCTAAAAATCCAACCTCCGTCATTTCAAGCCAAATTCCACTACAGACCTCCAAATCACAATCCGGACGCGCTCCTAAGTCCAAAATCACCCAACAGACCTACCAGAACCATCGAAACTCCGTTCTGGATTCCAATTCACAAAAAGTCAAACTTGGCCAACTCTCCCAATTTAAAGCTTCAACAATGAAACCCATTCTTCCAATTCGATTCTGAATAACCTGAAAATCAAAACTGACGATTCACATAAGTCATAATACATCATACGGAGCTACTCATGCCCATAAACTACCGAGCAAATGCAAATGCTCAAAATGACTATACTATTCACCTCGTTCACAGTTCCGGAAAATAGGCATGCTTTTCAAGTATAACAGTGAAAACCCAAAACTTTTACCGAAAGCACCAAAATATGAGTAAGTTTGTAAAATCGTGATTTTCTTTCAAAAACTTTTTAACAGGTAAATGTTTCATTATCAGATGGCATGAGAAAAAGTACATCTCTTTGCCTACATGTCAATGTGTATGGAAGCCATGAATGACGTGATATCGTACATCATGAGGAAAACTGCATCTCTATGCCTGAATGTCAAGTGTGCATGTCGAATGCAGTACAACATAGTGAATAACCATATTCATACTATCAGAGTATCAATCCACTCAGACCTCCCACTCACTCAGCACTCGCGCTTGACACTCGCACTTGCACTCATACTCAATAGGTACCTGCGCTCACCGTGGGTGTGCAGACTCCGGAGGGGCTCCTTCAACCCAAGTGCTCTAATGAGCCAATCATGGCATGAATCCACACGGATAACTCACGTGCAGCATGGATAACTCACATGCCATAGTATCAATATTTGGATCCGCATGGACAACTCATGTGCGATATTATCAATATCTGGATCTGCACGGACAACTCACGTGATATAGTATCAATAACCTCACAATCAGGCCCCCGACCTCAATCAGTCATCAATCTCTCTAGTCTCTCAGGATCACAATGTAATGAAACTTGCCCAAAATGATGATATGATGTATCAATAAATAACAAAAGAGACTGAGATATGTTATGCAATGAATGTATATGCCTGAGTACGAAATTACGATTTAAACATATAATTCGACAGCAGAAATGACCTCAGTGGGTCCCAAAACTACCAGCATTTGCCTAAGCATGATTTCTAACATAAGTCACAACTCATTTTCTCTAACACATAAAGATGCATGGAATAATACAAGTTAATTGACTATACAACTCTACATAACCGACTGAGTCTCAATTTCTACGGTGCACGCCCACACGCCCGTCACTTAGCATGTGTGTCACCTCCAACAAATCACATAACACGTATAATCAGGTCATACCCTCAGCTCCAAGTTTAGAAGTGTTACTTACCTCGAACAAGCTAAATCCAATACCGAGCAAGCCAAACGATTCTACAAAAATGCCATCTCCCGCGTACCGACCTCCGAACGGCTCGAAGCTAGCCAAAAGCAACTCAAATACATCAAATAAAGTTTAAGGAAACAGTTCCAATTGATAGAGGTCGAATCTCTCCTCAAAAGGCCAAAATCAACCAAAACTCAAGCCTGGGCCCGTACCTCGGAACCCGACAAAATTTATAAAATCTGACAACCCATTCAATTTCGAGTCTAACCATACTAGTTTCACTCAAATCCGACTCTGAATCGATATTCAAAACTCACTCTATTAAACTTTAGGCTAAAACCCCCCAATTTCTCTTTATAATTCATAATCTAATTACCAAAAACGAAGATAAAATCACGAAATATAATCAAAAGTTGGTAGAGAACACTTACCACAATCCTTGTGATGAAATTTTCCTCCAAAATCACTTTACTCCGAGCCTCAAATCTCAAAATATGATTAAAGAACCCAAAAATCTCAATTTATAGCTTCTGCCCAGCATTTTGGCATATGCGGTCAAATTGTCGCATCTGCGACCTCCGCTTCGGCGGAAAAATATCGTTTCTGTGAAGCTCTATGAAGACCAGACCTTCCGCACCTGTAATGTTTTCCTGCTTCTACACAGGTGCGCCAACCAATGCACGCTCCTGCACCACACGCCACTTTAGCCGCTAAACATACGCTTCTACGGACGCACAGATGCGCCCTTATTTCCACTTCTGCGATCTTCCACACCCAAGTCTCACCTCGTTTCCGCGACCCTTCATCGCTTCTGCGACTATCGCACCTATGCGAACCAGCCGCAGGTGCGATCATACTAGATCCAGTTCCTCTTCAGCAATGCAACATGAAACAAAATGATTCGAACCTCGTCCGAAACTCAACCGGGCCACCCGGGACCCCGTCCAAATATACCAACAAGCCCTATAACATAACGCGGACTTTCTTGAAGCCTCAAATCATGCATAACTACACCGAAACGACGAATCGCACCTCAATTCGAACTCAAATGAACTTTGAATTTTCAACTTCCAAAACTCCCGCCGAAATATAACAAATCAACTCGGAATGAACTCAAATTTTGCACACAAGTCCCAAATAACATAACGAAGCTATTCATATTTCCGAAACCACAATCCGAACCCGATATCCACAAAGTCAACTTTCGGTCCAACTTATGAACTTTCCAAACCATCAAATTTCCCATTTTTGCCAATTAGTGTCGAATCTTTCTAGGAGCATCCAAATGCATATCCGGGCATATGTCCGAGTCCAAAATCACCATTAGGACCTAACTGAACCATCAAAACTCCATTCTGGGGTCAAATTCACAAAAGTCAAACTTGGTTAACTCTTCCAACTTAAAGCTTCAACGATGAAATTCATTTTTCCAAATTGTCCGAATAACCTGAAAACCAAAACCGACGATTCGCACAAATCATAATATATCATACGGAGCTACTCATGTCCTCAAACTACCAAGCGAAGTGCAAAAGCTCAAAATGACTGCTCGGGTCGTTACATCCTCCCCCACTTAAATATATATTTGTCCTCGAACGTGCCAAGAGTCATTCCAAAGTCATCAAATTGTCGTGCAACCTTACCACACACATACACGGGGGTGATATCACATCACCCTATTACATATAGTCCCAACAATGCAACATAACGGAAGATCATTACTTCAACCTTAGCCCGTAAACCACATAATCCAATTTTTCAACATCCGAAATTTCCTATAAGATCTGAATCTCTCATCTACACATTGTATAAGTCTGAACAAGCTGTATCAAGCCATAACCATAACCCAAGATGTAATCATATGATATACCGCATAACTCGTGTACTTGTAGCAATAACTTCTGATCACCATAACTGCTCAAAACGAACTTAGTACCAGTAATAAACCTCATATCAAACAAATCTCGTTCTAAAACCTTCATACACTGCCAATGATGAAAGAAGCACGCAGAACCTCATAACCACTTATCCGATCAACAAGTCATGGAACTCCCTCTCCTTCGACAAGAACTATAACCAATTTCTAAGCCGATCATCGACATTCTCCTTCCAAATATACTGCAAACAAATCCGATAGCACCCAATCTAGGTCCGATGACCTCATCTCATCCCACAACCACACTAGTGACATGGAACATCAATACAACCTAAAACCACAACCCACGCAATCTGTGCACCAATAAGCAAAACCCAAATATATTCAATCATGGAAAATGACTCAAACGAGAGAACCATCCCGCAAGTTCAACAAGTACCACCCCAACTGAAAGGCTACAAACCCATCTTACATAGTAGAACCAAGACACATAAATCTAACACTAAGGATCATATCCTAACATAACCCAACTACAATGCGTGACCCCATACAAACACGGGTCCATATGAAATACCTCAAGCCACCATGCTCAAAACCAATAACTACACGCAATTTGACATCAAATACACAAAGTGTATGACTATAGCCACGGAGAAGTAAATAGCAAAATATACCATAGTCCGGGGAGAACATAACCAAGGCACAATCAACCATTCGACACCCCAATAACCATCTCGCTCAAATCCCGCTACAAGACCCAAACAGAACCACACCATGTGTGCTTATAACTAATGAATCACAACCTCTCGTAGCGTAGATGAGTAACACATAGATCATATCAGAACATGAATAAGCTAAACTCTATCCAAATGGCACATCCCCCAATAATAGCATTACGGAGTCAACTAATCCGACCCGGTGTAGAATATACATCCTTGTTGGGCCTACCAATGAGCCCCAATCAACTCTAGTCACCCACAAATAGATATATAACCCTCCGAAAGGCCAAAATGACTTAACCATATCACATACTATCATCTGGATAGCTTTGTCCATATCTTCACATTCCACAACCACGAAATAATTTGTTTATGAGAATTCCTAGTCTCCAAGTCCATAGAACACATAAATCACCATATATGATCCCAACTCCACCGCTCGAATGTCTAACACATCTCTCATACACGATCATCGCACGAGAATTACATCTAAAATTCTTTTGTACCACATAGAAAAATCTGAATATCAGCAGTCAATCAACCAGGCGAGTACAACAATACCAATGAAGAATCCGTAAGTCAACACGCAGTGCGCCTTCTAAAATGCACATCCTTCTCAGGAATTACCAAGTAATTATAGCATCCATCTAAACATCGAAAATCGTCTATGTCGTCTAAGAATTTACGATCTTCCCTTCAGAACTGACCGTGACCTTGCACATGCCAACCTCAATCCCACACAACACACCACAACTATCATTTCATCATATGAAAAGTATGAGAATCTCATAATCAACTCTGAGTCCAGCGGAATACCAACTCGATCAGTCAGAAACCTTCCATTTGATCCCATCCAGGAGAAAGTCACAATACGCAACATGTTCGTCACGCCAGTAGGAAATATCCATCTCAAATGTTGGTAAAAACCATCGAGAACTCTTCGAAACCCATTTGCACATAACCAAGCCATCAGAACCAAATCCCTCTAACTCAGCCAAGCCACGCAGGTCGCCAAACCCTAAGAGCATTTCCACAAAACACATGTAGAGACTCACCACATCATAAGTACCCCAAAGAACGAATCGTATCCATTGCCGTGTTGATCCAGCCTACTACCAAGCTATCCCATTTCTCTGAGTTCCTTCCAAATTTCCCTCAAGCTAACACTTCTCCTTGTTAGTATACCACGATCCTCACCCAAAGCTCACCACAAGATATCCTAGCATAAAACCACACCGCCCTAAGGCCCATAATCCATTGTATTCCCTCTTAATCACCCCCAAACGTACCACAATCGAGATACCCACTTTGAAGAGACCTTTTGTGAATCTGAAACCTTTTCCTCCACCTTTCTGATACTGAAATGTAAAATCCATAATGATATAGAAATACCACGAATCTCGACACCATCCAATGCAAATCTCATATTTTAACCATATACAAATCCGAAAAAATCTCAATTGCTACATAGAAATCTTGAATCCATTAGAACTTTCTAGAGAGTCATCTACCCTGCTCAAATCTCAACTACACCGTCCAAACGGATCGAATGACCTGTGCCCCATTAGCACAACATCACCCAAAGAAGTGACCCCACCTTAGCGCAACCGAGCAAATTTCTACACCATGTGCACTACATCCATCACTAATAACAACTCAAATCATTCCATGATTCCCATAAAGTGTAACATATCCCGTATCTAGAAATTTATTTACTCGAGTCATCCTCGATCTAAACCTCTGTAAGTCATAACTGATCCACAAGTATGCCTCAGACCAAAACCAATACAATACGTAACCATGCAATCAAATCGTCGATAGCAGACTCCCCCACTTAACTCAATGCCATAGAGTAGAACATTTGATAACTCACCTTACCCATACTCTGTTACTGCCATAATACCGTAGGGAGATTAAACTAAATCATTCATAATCTCACATAACACAAACCATATAGCATTTTAAATCATCTACTAAGCTCGCATGCATCCACATGACGATCAAGTCAACTTTCTCAACCAAATTCAAATTCAAATCTCAACACATATACCCTGCTGGTAAAAAGGAAACTCTCCACACAACATTGTAAGGATCACACCTCCGTAGATTACTCCGCAGGAGATAACCCACATGCTTAGCCTCAAATTGACATCTTGCTATACCCTTTCGCAGCCACGAGTACTACGCCATCACTTAATCTTCCTGATTCTGAACTCACAACAAGACATGAAAATATACTTAGTTACACAATTAAACAACATGAAAAAAATCTTTCAACACACTCATAACTCGAGACCATGCGTCACATCAAGACATCAATCTAGCACCCAAAAGTCTTTTTTAAATCTCAAGCAAACTATTCTCGTCAGAATCAAACCATCCGGACACATCTCGCAGTCACATCATACTCATCATATAGCCATACAGCCACTCATCGAGTCACAAATTCCACTTAGAGGGACACTACCGGACATATAAGTCAAAAAGCACGTGCTCATACAATCGGAATCCCCGTGTTCAAGGTACAGTCATAACCCAGTCTCAAGTCCTCCAGACTGGCCCATTATGAGCACCTCATCCATGGAATCACAAGTCGGCGATGCACGGCTGATACCTAGCACTCACATAAGCATAAGAATGAGTGGAATGAATTCAAAGAGTTACGCATCAAGATGAATCAATGATGCACGATAAGGAAAGAAAGATGGGAAATTTATCCTAAATGCCCTGTAGCCTCTCGAAGATAGGTATGGACGTCATCATGCCGATCTCCAAGACTCTACTAGGCACTTGCTCATGACTAATAGAACCTATGAACCTAGAGCTCTGATACCAACTTGTCACGACCCAAAATCCAACTAGTCGTGATGGCACCTAACCCAACCCAACCCATCAGATAAGCCAATTAACAACTAACCAATTTAATGAGATTTATTAAGAAAAGAAATGATAATACACCGCTTTTATACAAGAATTTTGTAAGGACTGGCAGTACAAATCATGACCTTCTAAGATATAGAGTTTACAAAGCTGATGTAAAATAAAATACACTATCTTTCTGAAATATACATGAACAAATCGGAAATACTAAAGCTACCAAGACCAAGAGGCAGCTATGACTGGAACGCAGGTACATCTTTAGATCCAGCTCCCGCTGTACACAGCTACATCAACATCCAACATCTGCATGTAAGGTAAAAAAGTGTAGTATGAGTACAACCGACCCTATGTACTCAATAAGTAACAAATCTAACCTTAGGTTGAAAGTAGTGACGAGCTAGGACAAGGGAAAGAGTCCAACACCAATAGCCAACAACAACACATAACAATATAATAAAAGTGGTACAGGAAATAACTTAGAGATATACTATTCAGCTCGTTCACAGTTCCTTCAGCCCAAGCGCTATAATGAGCCAATCATGGGTGTGAATCCGCATGGACAACTCACGTGCCATAGTATCCATATCTGGATCTGTACGGACAACTCACATGTTGTACGGACAACTCACGTGCCATAGTATCAATATCTAGATCGGCACGGATAACTCACGTGTTGCACGGACAACTCACGTGCTATAGTATCAATAACCTCACAATCAGGCTCTCGGCCTTACTCAGTCATCAATCTCTCTAGTCTCTCGGGCTCACAATGTCATGAAACTAGCCCAAAATAATGATATGATGTATCAATAAATAAAAACAGAGACTGAGATATGATATGAAATGAATGTATATGGTTTAGTATGAAACTACGACTTAAATATATAATTCGACAACAGAAATGACCTCAGTGGGTCCCAATAATACCAGCATTTGCCTAAGCATGATTTCTAACATGATTCACAGCTCAGTTTCTCTAACACATAAAAATACATGGAATAATACAAGTTAATTGACTATACAACTCTACATAACCGACTCAGTCTCAATTTATACGGTGCACGCCCACACGCCCGTCACCTAGCATGTACGTCACCTCCAACAAATCACATAACAAGTATAATCAGGGTTCATACCCTCAGCTCCAAGTTTAGAAGTGTTACTTACCTCGAACAACTTAAATCCAATACCAAGCAAGTCAAACGATGCTCCAAATATGCCATCCCGCTCGTACCGACCTCTGAACGGCTCGAAACTAGCCAAAAGCAACTCAAATACATCAAATAAAGTCTAAGGAAACAATTCCAATTGATAGAGGTAGAATCTCTACTCAAAAGCCCAAAATCAACCAAAACTCAAACCCGGGCCCGTACCTCAGAACCTGACAAAACTCATAAAATCTGACAACCCATTCAGTTTCGAGTCTAACCATACTAGTTTCACTCAAATTCGACTCCGAATCGATATTCAAAACTCAAAAACTCACTCTATTAAACTTTAGGCTAAAACCCCCAATTTCTCTTTATAATTCATAATCCAATTACCAAAAACGAAGATAGAATCACGAAATATAATCAAAAGTGGGTCGAGAACACTTACCCCAATCCTTGTGATGAAATTTGCCTCCAAAATTGCTTCACTCCGAGCCCCACATCTCAAAATATGATAAAAGAAACAAAAACCTCGATTTATAGCTTCTGCCCAGCATTTCCGCATATGCGGACAAATTGTCGCATCTACGACCTCCGCTTCGGCGGAAAAATCTCTTTCCTCACATGCGGAGTTTTTCCACTTCTACGCATATGCAAGTGCGCCAACCAACTCATGCTCCTGCGCCACATGCCATTTCTGTGGACGTGCAGATGCGCCCTTAATTTCGCTTCTGCGATCTTCCTCGCACAGGTCTCACATCGCTTCCGCGGCCCTTCATCTCTTTTGCGACCATCGCACCTACACGAACCAGCCGCATGAAACGAAATAATCCGAACCTCGTCTGAATCTCAACCAGGCCACCCGGGACCCCGTCCGAATATACCAACAAGTCCTATAACATAATGCGGACTTTCTCGAGGCCTCAAATCACACATAACTACACCGAAACGATGAATCGCACCTCAATTCGAACTCAAATGAACTTTGAATTTTCCACTTCCAAAACTCACGCCGAAATATAACAATCAACTCGGAATGAACTCAAATTTTGCACACAAGTACCAAATAACATAACGGAGCTATTCATATTTCCGGAACCACAATTCAAACATGATATCCACAAAGTCAACTCTCAGTCAAACTTATGAACTTTCCAAACATTCAAATTTCCAACTTTCGCCAATTATAGTGTCGAATCCTACTAGGAACATCCAAATGCAAATCCGGGCATACACCCGAGTCCAAAATCACCATCCAGCCCTAACGGAACCATCAAATCTCCGTCTGGGGTCAAATTCACAAAATTCAAACTTGGTCAACTCTTCCAACATAAAGCTTCAACGATGAAATTCATTCTTCCAATCGATTTCGAATAACCTAAAAACCAAAAAAAGATGATCCATACAAGTCATAATACACCATACGGAGCTACTCATGCCCTCAAACTACCGAGCAAAGTACAAAAGCTCAAAACGACCAGCGAGTCATTACAACCACACACGCAAGTCATGATACACAATACGAAGTTTCTTGAAACCTTAAGCCACCGAACGGGACACTAATTCTCAAAACGACCGGTCAGGTCGTTACATCCTCCCCCTCTTAAACAAACATTCATCCTCAAACGTGCTAAGAACCGTTCCGATGTCATCAAATCACTGAATGAACTTACCATACATATGCTTTCGGGTGATCCCACATCACTCCAATCCATATAGGCCCGACAACATCATCTCAACTGAAAATTACACCTCCAACCCACACTAATAATCCTTAGAACCAAAGTTTCACATGGTATAAGCCTCAACCCGCAACAATAACACATGCCTACACCCACAAAGTACAACCACACGACGTAACACATCACACCTATGCCTATAACAAAATCTCTGACCACCATAACTGCCCATAATCAAATCCAGCACCGATAAATAACCTTATAACAACTAAATGTTTTTCCCAAACCTTCACAGCATAGATAACAAAGCAAGAAACATGAAGACCTCATAACTATTCACTCAAATCAACAAGTCACACCCAACGCCACCTGGGCACATACCTCGCAACCTAAACCCAACAAGCACGACGCGAATATGACTGAGTATGCAAAGAAAAACACATGAGAGAACTATAAAACAATCCCGACAGGCACAACTCCCTATCAGTACCATAATATGAATCAATTCCATAAGGGAGAATCAAAACATATGAACTAATCACAAGGATCTCATCCTAATATAACTCTGTCGTAGTACGTAGCCCGGTTCAAACATATCAACCCATATGAAAATGTAAGGATCCTAGCCTCAGCTCTGAATCACAATTAGAATACACATAATACCAACCAAAACCTTCAACTAATTCAATTCCGCAAAACAAAAGCACAACACGTAACGAAGTCCCCATAAAGGTAGAGCATCAAAACCACAAATTGTAACCAAACCATCCACAAATCACATCAAAATTACCTACCGTAATGAGTAACAGAAAGTCGCTTCTAGTCTCATAACTCTCAATAACGAACAAAATGAAATGATAGACACGGGTTACCACAATAGAATCTCCTAACAGGGGTAAACAGATAATCGAAGTACAAAATCATGAAACTCACCCATATGTGAAACAAGATAAGAGGACTCACCCTGATAAGCAGAACCAAATCAAAATAAGAATGATTATCCTCTATAACAATTCGATTCCATACCTGTAACAACATAATCTGGTGCAGCGGCCTCGGCCCTACCATAGAAAGTATGTCAACGGGCCGAGCCGCCCTCTCTTGGTGGTGTAGGGATAATATCAAGTGGAGCAGAACTCATAGCCTAAATACCCCGCTATGACATATCTGTCTAGAGTCTAGAACAATCTCTCATCATGTGGCTGGTATCTCCACACTCAAAAAAACTCATCTGCAGGCGTGGTTGTGGAAGATATCTTGTGCGGGTACTATGAGACTCATGGGTATCTGAAATACTGTGCAAAGCTTGAAGTGCAAACTGAGTTGGTTGACCCACAAAACCTCTACCATGTCGTACCCTACCTCCAAAATAGGGACCAGTAGGTCCTCCCGGCCTACGAGGCCTCTTAACCTTCCTAACCTCTCCCTCCTGATCCTGCATGCCCTCTAATTTGCGAGTGATGTCTACCACCTGCTGGAATAGAACATCCATCTCTAACTCCCAAGCTATGCGGAATCGGATACCATGATTGTTCCCCTCAAAGAATCTACGGACTCATTCTCTAATTGTAGAAACCAAAGCAGGTACATGTCTGGACAAATCATTGAATCTAACGGCACACTCTGACACTGACATAGTGCCCTGGCGCAGCTGCTCAAACTCCGCATGCCATGCATCCTGAAGAGTCTGGGGAACAAACTCTCTCAAGTACATCATTGAAAACAAAGTCCATGAAATTGAAGCTGTATCGGCCGGGCTACCCAACTCGTACGCTCGCCGCTCCCTTAAGATGGAACATAGTAAAAGAAACCCCACTCGTCTCCACAATTCCCATAGTGCAGAGAATACAGTGGCACGGCTTTAGAAAACCATGGGCATCCTCTGAAGCCAAACCACTGAAAGTAGGAGAGTGATACTTCTTGAACCTCGCAAGTCTAAGTTGTTCCTCCTCAGATGTTGCTGCACTAACCATGGTCTTAACTGGAACAATAGGCTTTGTCGGCATGACACCAAGAACCTAACCAACATTGACTCGCTGCACTGGAGTACGGGCGGCGGGAGTATGAGCTCCTCCCCCAGTCTGTGAAGTGGTTGGTGCAACCGAAATCAACCCCACCTGATTCAATATGTCAAACATACTCAAGAACTGTGCTAAATGCTCCTAAAGTATGAGGGTAATAACAAGCGCCTCCGGTACATGTCCCCCAACTGGAGCTACTGGCGGCTCCTCAACTGATGCCCTGGCAGGTGTTCTAGGTACGGCACGTGCCCTCCTTGGCCTCTACCTCGGCCTCAGCCTCGGCCTCGGCCCCGGCCTCTCGCAGCTCTAACAGGGGGCACGGACGTCTGCTCGGCTGATCTAGTACCGCGTGTCCTCACCATCTGTGTGAGAATAGAGATACAAAGGCTCAAACTTTGAAATCAACAAATCCGCACAACAGGAATGAAAGTGGATAAGTTGAAGAGTTGAAGGGATGCGAAGAAAAGTAACGATACAAAGCATGGAGAAATCAAAGAGGGAGAAAATGAATGTCATGATCAAGAAATAGTGATGCTAAGTCTCTCTAGTTCCACAAGAAAAAGAAAGTGCTTCAAAGAATTGGCAAGGCATGAGCCGAGAACAAAATAAATGGAGTGCTTGAAGAAAGATGAACCTGCTCTACCATAAAATATTCAACCTTAGTCCAAAAGCCTTTATTACATTTTGAAAAAGCCCTACGTGATTTCAAGCTGAGTGAGCTTACATTAGTGGAGATCTACATGAGGAGCAAGCCTATGGTACTTAAAGTCGTACTTGTGACATTCTCTTGAGATAGATGAGTGAACATTTTGCAAATATTTGTTTTGATTGAGTGCTAAAATTCTTAAGTGAGATGGGCAAACGGAGAGTAGAGGAGGAGTTTGGGATCCACAATAACCTACATGAAAGAGCGAGCTTCCTTGATGAATAAAGTCAACTTTTGATGCTCAAGTGTCACATTAAAACTATATGTGCATAAAAGTTTAACTTGTCGCCTTGTTTATAATACATAAGTAGTGTGGGCAATTGTTGATCCCAATTGATGTGTGAATGACGCACCTTTGATCGGCTGGAATGGCCCTTAACTTTGGAGGTGGGAACTATTTTATTTGATTGAGGACAAGCAAAGACTTAAGTTTGGGGGAGTTGATAAGTGGAGATTTTGACTACTTATTAGAACCTTTTAGCTTTTGTTTTAGTCTAAAAGCATTGAATTGTGTGTTACATCCCGCATTTTCGTATGTTAAAATTCGTCTTAAATTAATCGACGTAAAGTTCGAGAATGAGATTATTTTGAGATTATAAGCATTATGCTATTTCAAAATAAGTGATGAGTAAATTCGTGAAGGAGAGAGGGTAAGCAAATCAAAAAAAATAAATTTCATCGATGTTTCACATTTTGGGATAAAATATGGCCCGAGATAAAATACTCGGTATTTATGGACTAATATCATACAAGGTACCACATGGCCATGATAGTGAGATGTATAAAGTATGTTAAAAGTGAGTAGTATTTTAAGTAAATTGAGATAATTCTTAATTATATGGATTATTGGTTAATGGGGGAATTAGCAAGTTAATTAAAATTTAGTGTGTAATTAATTACAATTCTTTGGATAAGCTAAACCCCCCCAAAACGTGGAAGCCCTTGTATTAAGAGATGGTGACTCTTAAAGTCACATAAAAGGTGGCAAGAAGGTGGAGGTGTCTTTGGCCAACTAAGCCACATGAAGTGGATCCCACACCCACTAATATAAAAGGCTCTTTAAAGCACAAAATTTAGATGCTTAATCTCATCTACAATGTAACGGATCTGCCAAGCAACTTTCATACTAAATCATACAAGAAATCCCTATCCAGTAGGGCCCACAAAAATCCAACAATTTTAAGAAATTAACCTTATTAAGGTATGATTCTAAGTATGGTTATAGGACATCCCTATCAATTCAGATTTGCAACTCTAAGAGATTTGCAACGAAGCTATTCGGTGTAATCGCAACGAGATTTGCAATTCTAAGAGAGCACGGTACAATCTTTATCAAGAACATCATACGAATTTTTTCCTACTTCGACCCGCCGTTACGTGTTGTCACAATCAACGGGTGTTAAAGGGATTGTCAAGAGAATCAGCTTAGGTATATTAAGGCTAAGCCCCTCCTTCATTTTGGCATGATCTTGTAATTACATGTGTTTGATAACGAGGCATAAAGAGAAGTTCATACTCCCGAATTTATATAAATTATCCTAGTCTCATAAATTAAAGTATTCTTCTTTATCAGGACTTCATATTTAATTGAGTATTGTCTTCTTCCAGTCAAGAAAGCAGAGAGCCTATATATACAGTATTACAGTATTTTCATTCCCATCGAGCTATAATCGATGGGCAGGCCCCTATTGGGCAACCTCTAATCAGATGGTAAGTTATATACTGAGCCTACTGTGGCCGAGCGCCTATGAGCGAGCCCAGTTGGATGAGATACAGAGCCTGGTATGGCCGAGCGCCTATGAGTGAGCCTACTATGGTAGAGCAGTTATATATATATCGAGACTTATAGGGCCGGACAACTATTTTACTTACTATATTGAAAGAGTTAAGTCAGTATCAGCAGGTGAGCATATCTTCAGATTATCTTTGACTCCAGTTACTTTCAGTTATT
>AWOL01S0100683.1:4459-16685 GCA_000715115.1 Nicotiana otophora
TATATATATATAATGACTCGGCCAGTCGTTTTGAGAGCATTAGCCGAGAACCCCTAATTATTGCTCCCTCTATTTCTTTTTGTGATTTTGTAACTTGCCGGGAGGATTTGTTTTTAATTTCGAAGTGCAATGGGTCACATAGTCCCTAAAATGAAAGTTTAAGTTCTAGGAACCGATCATAGTTTGAATGATGTGAAGACGACTCCGGAATGGAGTTTTGACGGTTCCAATACCCCTGTAGGATGATTTTGGTCTTAGGAGCGTGTTCGAATGTTGAATTGGAGGTTCGTAGGTCATTTTAGCGTCAATTGGCGAAAGTTGGAAAATGGGATGATTTTTGGGAAGTTTGACAGGGAGTGAACTTTTTGATATCAGTGTCGGATTCCGATTCCGGAAGTTAGAGTAGGCCCGTAATGTTAATTATAACTTGTGTGCAAAATTTGAGGTCAATCGAACTTGATTTGATAGGTTTCGGCGTCGGATGTAGAAGTTTGAAGTTTTAAAGTTCATTAGGCTTGAATCGATGCGCCATTTGTGTTTTTAGCGTTGTTTGATGTGAATTAAGGGCTCGACTAAGTTCGTATAATGTTTTAGGACTTGTTGATAAGTTTGGTTGAGGTCCCGGGGGCCTCGGGTGGATTCCGGATGGTTAACAGATCAAATTTGGACTTGTGAGAATGGCTGAAGGCACCAGTTCTGGTGTAATCGCACCTACGTGAGATTGACCGTAGGTGCGAGCCCCCAGAAGCGAGCAATTGGGCACAGATGCAGGGCTAGGGGATTTTTCCAGTGGCGATGTGAAGACCGCAGAAGCGGAGTCGCTCCTGCGGAAGAGTGACCGCAGAAGAGGAAATGGGCGAGGCAGTTGGGACCGCAGAAGCGGCCGGGAGCCTGCAGAAGCGAGTCCGCAGGAGTGGATGAGGAGACAGCAGGTGCGAGGGAAATCGCAGAAGCGGATAAGTTTTCACTTCTATGACTTCACAGATGCGGCTAAGTGTTCGCAGAAGTGGAAGTGCTGGACAGAACACTTAAATACAAGAGTTCGCGATTTTGCTTCATTTTAAACATTTTGAGCTCTGGTCTTGGAAATATTTGAGATCATTTTCGAGGTATTTTTTGAGGTAAGTCCCTTGTACTTATTTTTTTATCAATAACCTTGTTTCCCCATTGATTTTCCACCTAGATTATGTGTGTTTAAGGTGGAATGTGGGAGTTTGAGGCTAGGGATTTGGAGAGTATAATTTGAGGATTTGAGTGGTGACTTGGCGTCGGATTTTGGTAATTTTGGTATGGGTGAACTTGATATCGAATGTGTATTCGTATTTTGTGACTTTTACCCGATTCTGAGACGTGGGGCCGGTCAACCTTTTGTGGCAATTTTTTGATTCTTTTCTTAAGTCATAGTTTCATTATTTAAATTAGTTTATTCTAGTTATATTCATGATATGTAATTGCTTTTGGCTATTTGGGCCATTCAGAGTCGGAAAATCGAGGAAAAGACATCCTTATCGATTGATTGAGCGAGATTTAAGGTAAGTGACTTGTCTAACTTTGTGTGGGGGAAATCCCCTTAGGATTGGTACTGTTGTAATATATGTGATACGTGAGCGTCGTGTACGCGAGGTGACGAGTGCTTACACGGGCTAATTGTGGAAATTTCGGTTCTTGCTGAGTTATCTTCTTTTAAATTCCTTAACTGAGTTGCCTTAGCATATGTAGTGATCATGTTTAGCTTAGTATCGCATGTCTACGTGCCTTAACTTTTACTTGCAATTTGTGCAACATGCCTAGTTGAATTACCTGCTTTTCTTGATTTGAATTAAACCTTTAGCTGTAAGATTTCTTGTTGTAAATTCGTGTTCCCTTCAATTATCTGCTGCATATTTACTTTGGGACTACGAGGCATTTACTCAGGAGATCCCCTTGTACTGCATATTTAATTTGGGACTACGAGGCATTTACTCAGGAGATCTCCCCAGTTTTGCATATTTACTTTGGGACTACGAGGCTGTACCTCGGAAAATCCCCCCTATCGCACATATTTATATTTGGGACTATGAAGCGGTACCTCGGGAGTGCCCCTGTTGGTTACCTCTATTTGCTGTGCTGATATTTTCTGAAACTTCTTATTGTTTAAATTCTCAGTCATTTCAAAATATTATTATATCTTTTGCCTTACTTTCCTTTTAAACCAGTAGGGCCTTGACTTGACCTCGTCACTACTCTACCGAGGTTAGGCTTGACACTTACTGGGTACCGTTGTGGCATACACATACTATACTCTACACATCTTTTTGTGCAGATCCGGGTTCTTCCCACCAGACCAGATACCAGTGAGTTGAACCGCACGTGGAGACTTCAAGGTATATCTGCCAGTGTCCGCAGACCTTTGAGTCCCACTTTATCCTTACTATATTGTTTTCTTTATTATCTTTAGACTTTGATGTATAGAGACACTTAGTATTTTCTCTTAGAAGCTTGTGACTTGTTTCCACCGGGTTTTGGGAGTTTTAATTATTGAATGATAGTTTTATAATTATTTCATGTGCTAAGAATTGGACTTCAGTTTTATATTATGATATTTTGCAAATTGTTAGGCTTACCTAGTCTTAGAGACTAGGTGCCATCACGACATCCTACGGAGGGTGAATTGGGATCGTGACAAGTTGGTATCAGAGCACTAGGTTCATAGGTGTTATGAGTCACAAGCAGGTTTAGTAGAGTCTCGCGGATCGGTACAGAAATGTCTGTACTTTTCTTCGGGAGGCTATGGAACTATTGGGAAAAGCTTCACTTCTTTGATTCCCTATCGTGCAAGAGTTTGGTTTCGGATTCTAAAATTCTGTCTTTCTATTCTCTCACAGATGGTGAGGACACGTACAACCAGATCAGATGACCATACACCCGTGCCCCCTGCTAAAGCCGCGAGAGGCTGGGGCAGGGGAAGAGGCCGATGACGTTCACATGGTACAACTAGAGCACCCGCACGAGCTGCTACAGAGGAGCCACCAGTAGCTCTAGTTGGAGGACAGGCACTTGAGACGTCTGTCACTGCACCAGCCCTCGAGGAGACTCTAGCCCAATTTCGAAGCATGTTCATCACCTTAGCTCAGGCAGGATTGATACCCCTTGCTCCTGCCACATCTCAGGCCAGGGGAGGAGCATGAAATCCAGTCGCATGTACCCTAGAGCAGCGGGTTCAAGTCGACCAGGTTCCAGAGATTATACTGATATAGCCGGTAGCTCCAGTTCAGCCCGAGGTTAGGGCAGCAACTTCTGAGACAGAGCAGCTCAGGCTCGAAAGGTATAAGAAGTACCACCCTCCTACTTTCAGTGGCTTGGCGTCAGAGGATGCCCAGGGTTTTCTTAAGGAGTGCCACCGTACCCTCCATACTATGGGTGTTACAGAGACTAATGGAGTTTCTTTCACTACGCTCCAGCTTAGAGAAGCGCCCTATCAATGGTGGCGCGCATACGAGTTAGATAGTCTGGCTGAGGCAGCTTCACTCACTTGGACTCAGTTCTCAGATATGTTCTTGAGGGAGTATGTTCCCTAGAGTCTTAGAGATGCTTGGCGCACAGAGTTTGAGAAGTTGCACCAGGGTGTTATGACCGTATCAGAGTATGCGGTCCGATTCAGTGATTTGGCCAGGCATGCACCAGCCTTGGTTGCTACTGTTCGAGAGTGGGTTCGTCAGTTTATTGAGGGGCTCAACCCCAGTGTCATATTGAGCATGGACAAGAGTTGGAGATGGATATTGCGTACTAGCAGGTAGTAGGGATTGCTAGAAGGTTAGAGGGTATGATGACTCGGGATAGAGAGGAGAGAGAGGCCAAAAGGTCTCGACAGTCTGGCACTTATAGTGGTACTCGTGCCCCAACTACAGTTCGTCAGGGTAGAGGTTATATGGGTCCCCCTGTTCATTCAGCACTTTCAGCCGCCAGTAGTGCTCCGGCCACTACTAGGCCCTAGGATCTTTAATATGCACCGCCAGTGTCTAGTGTGCCTCCTGTATGGGGTGCTTCCAGTGGGTAGTCCAGTCGATCAGTCCCGAGCCAGTCGCAATAGCCACATCCTCCAAGAGCTTGTTTTGGGTGTGGCGACACTCGTCATTTGGTGAGGGATTGCCCAAAATTTAGGAGGGTGTACCCCCACAGATTTCTCAGGCACCGCGTGATCCACCAGGTCCTCAGGCTATGGTTACAACACCAACTACCACCCTACCTGCACATCCAGCTAGAGGTGGTCGGACAGTTAGAGGTCACCCTAGAGGGGAAGGCCAGGCCAGATTATGCCTTTATTTCTAGGATAGAGGCAGTTGCATCAGATTCTATTGTCACAAGTATTGTTCCGGTCTATCATATAGATGCATCAGTCTTATTTGATCTAGGCTCCACTTATTCCTATGTGTCATCTTATTTTGCCCCGCATTTGGGTGTATCCCGTGATTTTCTGAGTTCACCAGTTTATGTGTCTACACCTGTGGGTGATTCTATTGTTGTTTACCATGTATATCGGTCGTGTTTGATTGTTCTTAGTCGTTTTGAGACCATAGCCGATTTATTATTGCTCAATATGGTGGATTTCGATGTTCTTTTGGGCATGGATATTTTGTCACCCTATCACGCTATCCTTGATTTTCATTCCAAGATGGTGACGTTGTCTATGCCAGGTCTACCACGACTAGAGTGGAGAGGTATCTCAGATTGTGTTCCTAGCAGGGTTGTTTCATTTCTTAAATCTCAACGAATGGTTGAGAAGGGATGTGATGCATATCTGGACTATGTGAGAGATTTTAGTGTTGATACTCCGACCGTTGAGTCTATTCCGGTAGTGAAGGACTATTCAGATGTATTCCCAGTGGATCTTCCAGGAATGCCGCCAGACAGAGATATTGACTTTGGCATTGATTTGTTACCGGGAACTCAGCCCATTTCTATTCCACCTTATCGTATGACCCCAACAGAGTTAAAAGAATTAAAGGAACAGTTGCAAGAGTTGCTCGATAAGGGCTTCATTCGACCTAGTGTGTCTCCTTGGGGTGCTCCTGTCTTGTTTGTAAAGAAAAAGGATGGTTCCATGCGAATGTGTATTAAATATTATTAGTTGAACAAGGTTACAGTGAAGAACAGGTATCCATTGCCACATATTGATGACCTATTTGATCAGCTTCAAGATGCCAGAATATTCTCTAAGATCGACTTGTGTTCATGCTATCATCAGTTGAAGATTCGGGAGCCAGATATCCCGAAGACTGCTTTCAAGACTCGATATGGTCATTACGAGTTACTTGTGATGTGTTTTGGGCTGACCAATGCCCTAGCAATATTCATGCACTTGATGAACAATGTGTTTCAGCCCTATCTTGACTCTTTCGTCATTGTGTTTATTGATGACATTCTGGTGTACTCCCGAAGTCGGGAGTATCATGAGTAACACCTGAAGACTGTGCTTCAAACCTTGAGAGAGAAGAAGTTATATGCAAAATTTTTGAAGTGTGAATTCTAGCTAGACTCAGTGGCATTTTTGGGTCATGTAGTATCGAGTGAGGGGATCAAGGTAGACCTGAAGAATATTGAAGCAGTGTAGAGTTGGCCTAGATCGTCCTCAGCTATGGAGATCCGGAGTTTTCTTGGCTTGGCGGGGTATTACTGTCAATTTGCAGAGGGTTTCTCATATATTGCATCACCTATGACCAGATTGACCCATAAGGGTGCTCCGTTCAGGTGGATCGAAGAGTGTGAGGAGAGCTTTCAAAGCTCAAGACTACTTTGACCACAACCCCAACATTAGTATTGCCTATTGGATCGGGGTCCTATATGGTATATTGTGATGCGTCACGCATTGGTCTCGGCGCGGTGTTGATGCAGGACAGTAGAGTGATTGCCTATGCGTTCAGATAGCTGAAGGTGCATGAGAAGAATTATCTTGTCCACGACCGTGAGTTAGCATCTATTGTTCATGCCTTGAAGATCTGGCAGAACTATTTGTATGGTGTTCCTTGTGAGGTTTTCACCGATCACCGGGGTCTACAACATCTGTTTAAATAGAAGGATCTTAACTTGCGGCAGCAGAGATGGTTGGAGTTGCTTAAGGATTATGATATCACCATTCTCTATCATCCCGGGAAGGCCAATGTGGTGGCCGATACCTTGAGTCGCAAGGTGGATAGTTTGGGCAGTTTAGCATATCTATTAGTAGCAGAGAGGCTTTTAGCCTTGGATGTTGAAGCCTTGGCCAACCAGTTTGTTAGATTGGATGTTTTTGAGCCGAGCCAAGTTTTGGCTTGTGTGGTTTCTCAGTTTTCTCTTTATGATCATATCAGAGAGCGTCAACATGATAACCCCTATTTGTTTGTCCTTAAGTACACGGTTTAGCATGGTGATGCCAAGGAAGTCACTATTAGAGATGACGGTGTATTACGAATGCATGAAAGACTATGTGTGCCTAATGTAGATGGTTTGTGTGAGTTGATTCTCCAGGAGGCTCACAGTTCGCAGTATTCCATTTACCCAGGTGCCGCGAAGAGGTATCAGGACTTGAGGTATCACTATTGGTGGAGGCGGATGAAGGACATAGTGAAATATATAGCTCGGTGCTTAAATATTCAGCAGGTGAAGTATGAGCATCAACGAACGGGTGGATTGCTTCAGAAGTTAGAGATTCCAAATGGAAATAAAAGCGGATCACTATGGATTTCGTTGTTGGGCTCCCACAGACTCAGAGGAAGTTCGATGTAGTTTTGGTGATTGTGGATAGATTGACCAAATCAGCTCATTTCATTCCTGTGGTTACTACTTACTCGTCGGAGCAGTTGGCTCAAGTTTACATTCGCGAGATTGTCAGGCTTCATGGTGTACCTGTATCTATCATCTCCGAATGGGGTACGCAATTTACATCACGGTTCTGGAGAGCCGTAGAACGTGAGTTGGGTAGTCGTGTGGAGTTGAGTACAATATTTCACCCTCAGACGGACGGGCAGTCCGAGTGCACTATTCAGATATTAGAGGATATTCTTCATGCGTGTGTGATTGATTGATTTTGAGGGTGCCTGGGATCAGTTCTTTCCACTTGCGGAGTTTGACTACAACAATAGTTATCAGTCGAGCATTCAGATGGCGCCGTTCGAGGCTTTGTATGGTAGACGGTGCCGGTCTCCAGTAGGTTGGTTCGAGCCGGGCGAGGCTATTGGGTACAGACTTGGTTTAGGATGCCTTGGAGAAAGTTAAATTGATTCAGGAACGACTTTGTACATCCCAGTACAGGCAGAAGAGTTATGCAGATAGGAAGGTTCGTGTCGTTGCATTCATGGTTGGGTAGCGGGTCTTGCTCCGGGTTTCGCCTATAAAGGGTGTTATGAGGTTCGGAAAGAAGGGCAAGTTGAGCCCTAGGTATATTGGGCATTTTGAGATTCTTGAGAGGGTTGGAGAGGTGGCTTATAGACTGGCACTACCACCTGTTCTCTAGGCAATTCATCTACTATTCCATGTTTCCATGCTCCGGAAGTATCATGATGATCTGTCTCATGTGTTAGACTTCAGCTCAGTCCAGTTGGACAAGGATCTATCTTATGTTGAGGAGCCAGTGGCTATTTTGGACAGGCAGGTTCGAAAGTTGAGGTCAAAGAACATCACATCAGTGATAGTTCAGTGGAGGGGTCATCCGGTCGAGGAGGTGACTTGGGAGACCGAGCATGATATGCGCAGCCGTTATCCTCATCTTTTTACCACTCCAGGTATGTCTTTATACTCGTTTGAGAATAAATATTTGTTTAAGAGGGGGAAGATGTAATGACCCGGACGGTCGTTTTGAGAGCATTAGCCCCGAACCCCTAATTATTGCTCCTTTTATTTCTTTTTGTGGTTATGTAACTTGCGGGGAGGATTTATTTTTTGTTTCGGAGTGAAATGGGACACATAGTCCCTAAAATGGAAGTTTAAGTTCTAGGAATCGACCGTAGTTTGAATTATGTGAAGACGACTCCAGAATGGAGTTTCGACGGTTCTAATAGCTCTGTAGGGTGAATTTGGTCTTAGAAGCGTGTTCGTATGTTGAATTAGAGGTCCGTAGGTCATTTGAGTGTCAATTGGCAAAAGTGGAAAAATGGGATGGTTTTTGGGAAGTTTGACCGGGAGTGGACTTTTTGATATGGGAGTTGGATTTGATTCTGGAAGTTGGAGTAGGTCCGTAATGTCAATTATGACTTGTGTGCAAAATTTGAGGTCAATCGAACTTGATTTGATAGGTTTCTACGTCGAATGTAGAAGTTTAAAGTTTTAGAGTTCATTAGGCTTGAATCGATGCGCAATTTGTGTTTTTACCGTTGTTTGATGTGATTTAAGGGCTCGACTAAGTCCGTATGATATTTTAGGACTTATTGGTAAGTATGAATAAGGTCCCGGGGGCCTCGGGTGGATTCTGGATGGTTAACGGATCAAATTTGGACTTGTGAGAATGGCTGAAGGCACCAGTTCTGGTGTAATCGCACTTGCGCAAGATTGACCGCAGGTGCGAGCCCGCAGAAGCGAGCAATTGGGCGTAGATGCCGGGCTGGGGGACTTGGCCAGTGGTCGTAGATGCGACGTGAAGATCGTAGAAGCGGAGTCGCTCCTGCAGAAGAGTGACCGCATAAGCAGAAATGGGCGAGGCAGCTGGGACCGCAGAAGCGGCTGGGAGTCCGCAGGAGCGGATGAGGAGACCGCAGGTGCAAGGGAAACCACAGAAGCGGATAAGTTGTCGCTTCTGCGATGCCGCAGATGCGGCTAAGTGTCCGCAGAAGCGGAAGTGCTGGACAAAACACTTAAATACAAGGGTTCACAATTTTGCTTCATTTTAAAGATTTTAAATTCGGGTCTTGGCGATATTTGAGAGCATTTTCGAGGGATTTCTTGAGATAAGTCCCATTTGTTTTTCCATCTAGATTATGTGTATTTAAGGTGGAGTGTGGGAGTTTGAGGGTAGGGGTTTGGAGAGTGTAATTTGGGGATTTGAGTGGCGACTTGGTGTCTAATTTTGATAATTTTAGTATGGGTGAATTCGATATCGAATGGATGTTCGTATTTTATGACTTTTACCCGATTCCGAGACGTGGGCTCGGATCGACTTTTTGGGCGATTTTTCGATTCTGTGCTTAAGTCGTACTTTCATTATTTAAATTAGTTTATTGTAGTTGTATTCATGATATGTAATTGCTTTTGGCTAGATTTGGGCCATTTGGAGTCGAAAAATAGAGGGAAAGGCATCCTTATCGATTGATTGAGCGAGTTTTGAGGTAAATGAGTTGTCTAACTTTACGTGGGAGAAATCCTCTTAGGACTTGTCTAATATAGACTACTATATTAGAAAGAAATTACTCCCCAATTTGAATTAGTAGTTTTATATTTTTTGATTTTTTTATTTTTTATTTTAAAATAATTTTAAAACTTCAACTTGAAACTACTCTCTAATTTGAATGAGTAATTTTTTATTTTTTATTTTATTTTATTTTTATTTTTTATAGATAATTATAAGATATCTATATTTATTAAATTAAGTAGAGAAAAAAAAATTAAAATTTAAAATTCAAAAGGTTTTTTAGTTAGAAATGTAGTTTATTTTGTCTTAATAATGCAACTTGGCTTTTTGTGGTTATGCCACTTGTCTTAATATAGTGCTTTTGCCTCTCCTTTTATTATACATAGATGTCAATTTTTTCAATTATTAACAATATTTGGGTATTTTCTCAAAACTGTAATTTTTTTAAGCGAAATACATGTCATAACACAATTTTAAATTTCAAATACTTTTTTCCAATTTAACGCTAAAAGTTGCTTCCTACGGTTTTTTGCCTTTTCTTATGATCCACAATGTTTAATTTAGATATCAAGAAGGAATTAATTTTCTTTTTCCAAAGTTGCAATTGGAGTAAAGAGCGTAGTAGTATTTGTTTTATTTTCACTGAACACATTAAGCTAAATGCAGTCAATTTTATTATTAATTAATTAATGCTAAGCTGAATTACTTAATAAGTGTGAAAAAAGCCAAAAAGTCAATTAAACTTTATCGAAGGGAATACTTTTTTTCTCTTCAAAAGTCACCTTTTGTTTATGTCCCAACGCCTACTTAATTTTTTGAGTTGAGTTTGGGCATGCTTAGCACATGATCCCCTGCCACTAGATTTATTTTATGCTTTAATACGACAATTCTCTTTGTAAATTATGTGGAGGGAATTATGCATATGTATAACTCATACACATAAGTTGCAACATAACAGTCCAATTACAACTTTGCAAATCTATAGTTCAAAGATAATAGGCCAACGTTTAAAAAAAAGAGCCTTTTCTTTTCTTTTATTTTGCATATATCTTCAAACGTGAAAATTCCATTCTTCTTCCCTAAGTTCATATACATACATTATTCTTCCAACTACAAAAAATGTAAAACCATACATCATACAACTCGAAAACCTTAAATTCTATTCTTTCCCAAGTTTCAAATAGCAGGAATCAAAAAACAAAAATTAAAAAATATTGCTGCAAGTTCATGATTTGGCAGAAAAATCAATAAAAAGGTCAATTTACACATAGATTGTTCGAAAAAAAGTAAGAAAACACATAAAAAATTTAAATTTAAATTTTAGCTGCACATGTGCATTACATGTATAACTGGTTGGGATTTTAAGCTTGTGTAGCTTAAAGAAGGTGAATGAGAAATGGAGGAAAAATGAAATATTTGAGTTTCCCTTGGGAAAGGGGCATTGTCCCATATCGGAGAAAGAAAAGGCTTTTGATGGGTATATATATAATTGCTCTTCTTCTAGCTCTTAAAGAGTTAAGAAAAAAGGCAAGCCTCGCGTCGTCGTCGTCATCGCTCGCTCGGTTTCGGCTTCGGCTTCGGCTTCGGTCAAAGATTGATTGATTAATCTTTTTGGACAAAATTCCTTTCAATTCGGCTTTGCCTTCGGCTTCCGCTTCAGATTCGGATTTGGATTTGGATTTGGTCAAAGATCGATTGATTGATTAATCTTTTTGGACAAAATTTCTTTCGGTCAGTTCGGTCAGGCCCGTTTTCTTTCCCGGATTATTTTAAATATATTTTTTTCCCGCAATATTTCAAACACCCCTTTTCCAACAGCCATGGCTGTTTCTGAAAGGTTGCAAACCTTTTCAGAAACAATTCCAGCAACTCTATAAATAGAGTTTGAATCCCAGAATCTTTACTTACGAAATATTTTGAGCTTCTTCTTCTTCTTCTTCTGCACAATATTTTTCCAGTGTGTTTTACGACCATTGAGTGGTTCGCAGTTCATCAGAGTTTTGGTACCGATACACTGGTGAGTTAAATCGTTCTATCCTGGGAGGATATATTCCAGCACCTCGGGTACTTGAGGAGAATAATTTTCTTAAGGACACACTGTGTATTTAGTGGGCTCGATTTATTCCTATACTATTTTTTGTTTTCCAGAATCTATTTCGTTAAACAAGTATTACTTTCTGTTTTGTTTTTTCAGAAAGTTTAATTGTTTATTACAGCAATACAGAATAATAACAATCTTAAGGAATTTTTTTTATATTCTGTATTTTGTTTGTGGAGATTAAAACTTGTGTGGTTTTCTACTCCTTTTGAATTTTACTATTCTGATTTGAAGATATAAAAACTTCATCAGAGTATTGAAATTAGTAAGACGATTTGAAGAACATAAAAACTTCACCGGTTTTACTTATTATACATATTGATTTTTTGTTAATAACAGTATTGTGTACTGTTCTGATTTTTTCATTAATTGAACTCTTCTGTTGTTTACAGTGAGAAATGAAAATTGATAACGGAAATTCTTCTGTGACTATTGTGGCAATGACGATAGCCTCGTCAAGCCGGACTGCTGTTCCACCGGCAGAGAAACCGGGGAAATTTTCCGGAGCCAACTTCAAAGGATGGCAGCAAAGGGTGTTCTTCTGGCTTACCACACTTGGTATGCAGAAATTCACTAGTGAAGAACCTCCAGTGCCTGCTGCGGACATGCCGGACAACGAGAAATTCATGATTGTTGAGGCATGGAAGCAGGCAAATTTTCTTTGGAAAGGCTATATCTTAAGCGCTTTAGAGGATGACTTGTACAATGTGTACAGTGCAATGAATACTTCAAAAGAATTATGGAACGCACTTGAGAAGAAGTACAAGACTGTTCGTGGTTGCCAAGTTTCTAGACTATAAAATGATAGACAGTAAAACTGTTGGAACCCAAGT
>AWOL01S0100702.1:0-30186 GCA_000715115.1 Nicotiana otophora
ACATACTACCCTCCCCAGACCCCATTAATGGGATTCTACTGGGTTGTTGTTGTTGTTGTATCATATAGGAGTGACAAACGGGTGGGTCGGGACGGATAAAGTTCGGGTCGAAAACGTGTAATAAAAATACGGATCAATTATCCGACCCGACCCATATTTAATACGGATAAAAAACGGGTTAACCGACGAATAATATGGATAACCATATTATCCATGACTTCTTGCATATGATCACTTTTGAGAGAATTCTTAGCCTCCCTAACTTGAGGAACTTCCAATTTGAGACTTTATAAATATAAACGTTAGACCCATTGGTTACCCATTGATTATCTATTTTCTAAATGGATAATATGGTTCTTATCCATATTTGACCCGTTTTTAAAAGGTTCATTATCCAACTCATTTTTAATGGATAATATGGGTGGTTAACTGTTTTCTTTTAACCATTTTGCCACCACTAGTATCATACCATGATTATATATATATATCATACCATGATTATACGAGTTACCTATTTTATGCATATATTATACCTCCACCGGCTATTTTTAGTTTAAGAGGTTGGGTGGGCGACTATTTGGATTAATTCTTTGCAAAACATTGCACAAATATGATATTTGTTTTGGGTGGTCTTTAATTTTTTACTCCCGCTTGCCTCATGAGTTATGGATAGAACTTCAAGATCAAATATTAAAAGTGTTGCGCATAGGGAAAGCGAGGTGCAACACTTGTTAAACTTAAAGTTTTACCCATGGGGCAAGAGGGGACAAAACTTCAAGACCATCCACTTTAAGGGCTATTTGTGTACTTCAACCATTGCTGGGAAATTGCACAAACACCTGATTTTGGGGTTACTGTTTAAGTTGTACCCTAAGTTCAATTTATTTTGTACTATTACCCACTTCGGACATAACTTCATACGTACGCGACTGAAGTACATAATCCGTGTCTGAAATTATAAATTTTATTTGAAGTTAGGAAATCACAGGAATTGAAAGCATTTTAGGTGATTCTTTTTCTCTCAAAACAAGTATTACAGCATCAGATTTGTATTTTTACCGAGTAACATTGTTTGGAGCATCAGGTGTTGCAAGTAGCTACCAGCAGTTGATTTTGCAGTTAAGTATATATTATTGTTAAGTCGACCACTCGAAGATGGTTAATAATTCTGAGGCTGAAATTCTTAGTGTCAAGTCTCATCATTGTAACAACTGCCACACATCTACCAACCCTTTTTAGAAATGTAAAGTTTATAAAACAGTAATAAGTTATGTACTCACATATAATGTTGTATTCTCTTCGTTCCTTTTTACTTTTCTACTATATTAAAAATATTTTTTTCCTTTTACTTGTCAATTTTAGAAAATCAAGAGAAAATAAATAATAATTTTTCAAATTTAGATTTTCAAAGTACCATTAATAAGGATAATTTAGTAAAATAAATACTTGATTAATGCTTTTTAAGAAGAGTGCAAAATGCAAACTAGACAAGTAAAAGGGAACAAATAGGGTAACATTATGCAATTATTAGATGTATATTTGATCATCCTCGGAGGAGGCACTCGCTTGCCTTTTGGCAAAAAACTTCTACAGTATATATACCGTATGGGTCAAAATCTATCTCTAGGATACTTTAAAATGGCATCGGTAACACATTCCCAAGCCGCCACGTGTCGATGTGATTTAATTAAAAACAAAGGTCGTGGTCAAAGAGTTAGCAAAGGCTGAAGTCGAGGAGTCGTCATAGATCGAGGCCGAGGTTGAATACCCTTGACAGAGTTATAACAGCTAGTATCAAGATAGAACATTAAAGAGAATATTCTAGAGGATATTCTTTGCACTTGTACTATTAGGGTTTTTTAGGAATATATTCCCTATAAATAGAAAGAGACACAATGATAGGAGACATGAAATATTCATTTGTAAAAGTTACTTTGAATTTAGAGAGAGAAAATCGGGTCTCTTCACAAGCACACAAAAAACAACCTTTTTACTAAGATTCATGCTTACACTTTTTCACTAGATCCGAAAATATCTCGGGCACTCGAATGTTTATTTATCATTCTCGATTGTCATAAAGAATATTCATTGCTTTCATCCTTTCTTGGGTGACTCGTTTTTATTTATTTACATAAATTGCATTTATTGTTGTTCATCGCTATTTAATGCACATTACTTCTATTTTGGTTTTTAACTATTGACTATGGTGCACCGTCATAGCTTTTGAAACAGATCTATGCGCTATTTATTGCACTACCTGGAATTTCTTTTTAGGATATTATTATTTACTAAGATTAACCCTCATTTGTATAAATTTAATTAGTTGAACGAAGATCTATATTTTTGGTCAAATAATTTGGCATCGTCTGTGGGGATTTCTTAGTTAATTTTTTAGTTTCCTTTAGATCTACAATTAACGCAAGTCACTAACATCACAAACCCCAAGATCTTTTTCTTTCCTTGTACGTACAAAAAGCTACATGGCAGGTAACCAAGGAGAGAGGACAAAGGTAACGGGGGATCTCCCTAGCAACCTCATGAATGCTATCAACGAGAGCTGTGAAACCCTAGGCAAAGACGTGAAGCCCACTGCCTCCCCTGGGCGTGAGAGGTCTTCCCTCCCTCCCATTGTAGCATAACAAAACTCAACGGAAAATGAGCTTCCACGTCCACAGAAGAAGGGACACCACCAGCTGCGAAGAAGCTCCTCGAGGCGTGGCTGACCGATATGCTAATGAGTGTGCTCAATAGGCCCACTCCAGGCACGACTACAGAAACCGCAATGGCATGCACAATACAACAAGTAGATGAACAATGCGACCAGTCGAACCCTCCAACAACTGGTATAACTCACAATATTACTAACAGTGCAGGTGACAGCGCCCTCGTTGCCGTTCTAAAGAGGATGGAGGAAATGAAAAATGAAAACAAAGCACTCCAACACCAGATGAAAGAACACCAGGAACGAGTCAACAAGATACCAGGCGCCCCTAAGTTGTTGCCAAAAAAGGACACCGGCAGGTTCGTAAAGCAACCATACAGTGATGCAGCAGCCCTGAATGCCATACCAAAGACCTTTAAAATGCCACCCTATTGATGGAACGACCGATCCCGAAGATCATATGACCCATTATGTCACCGTCGTGAAAGGCAATAACCTCGCTAAGGAACAAGTGTCCTCTATTTTTCTAAAAAAGTTTGGCAAAACCCTTATGGGAGGAGCACTAACATGGTACTCACAGTTACCAGCCCATTCCATAGAAACTTTCGAGGAAATGGTCGACAAGTTCGTAACCGCACATGCTGGAGCCAAGAAGGCTGGAGCGAGAGTAAATGACATATCCGCTATCAAGCAATCATTGGGAGAGAGACTGAGGGACTTCCTCGCCCGCTTCAACATAGTAAGGATGACTCTGCCGAATGTATCCGAGGGGATAACAGTCGCAGCTTTCCCGAACGGGCTGAGTAGGATGGTTCAAGAGTAACTAGAAAATTGTTGAGTCGGTTGATGAAATACCCTCCAACCACTTAGAACGATATCCATAATGCCTATTGTGCCAAAGTCCGAGAAAATAAGGACAACCTCAACGGACCGACTCATCGACTCATTTCGGTACAAGCCGAGTCCAGGAAAGAACGAAGGGACCACCCGATCTCTCGACCCAATAGAGAACGACACCAGCCATATGTCAGGGCACCTATCGCACCTTCCCTCCGCTATGAAAAAGGCTTGTCCAGGCCAAGGACTGGGACTCACCGAAACGAGAGAGGTATGGACCCCTTGTTATCTACTCCCAATTTTTGCGTGTCACCTACATAAATAGTCTATGCCCATGAAAATCTCGGAACAAAGGTAAAGTGGTCGCCAAAGATGAGATCCGATCCGAACACCAGAAAATCTGACGGCCTCTATGAGTTCCACCAGGAACGTGGGCACAAAACAGAAGATCGCATCGCCCTTAGACAAGAAGTCGTAAATATGTTGCGGAAGGGATACCTCAAAGAGCTGTTAAGCTACAAAGGGAGGAACAACTTCGCCAGAGGACGTGAACAACAAGGCTCGCCGAAGCCACCATCACCAGCTCGTACTATCAACATGATTGTTGATACCCATATTATATATATATATATATATATATATTGTTTTTTCTTTCATAATTTTTAAAGGCTTTAAATTAATTTATTTATGTATTTTTTATTATATAAATATCTAATAATTACTTTCCAAATTATTTTTATGATGATTTAATCATCTAAACTTATCATTTATACCAATATGAGGTTTTAAATATTTTCATAGCATTTATTATAATTACATTTGCATTTTTCAGGGCTAAATTGCATATTTTGCAATAATAGCCCATATGCATGTATAATTAAATTATTTATGCAAAAAATAACTCTTTATATTTTTATAATATTAAATAATTATTTTTAATCATTTTCATGCACAAATGATATTTTATTTATTTATTTATTATGTTTTTATAAATTATTTATTTGTTAAAATTGGGTATTTAAAATCTAGCCCTAAATTCCTTCTAATTTCGGACCTAACTACCCAAACATAGCCCAATTACCCCTGGCCCAAGACCAGTTAACCCAACCCCATACCCGATCGCGACCCGTTTAACCACCCGACCTAAAACCCTTTTAAATTGTGGTCGTTGATCTCTGAGATCAATGGCCCACATTACACCCTCGCTTTTTAATTATACCCAAACTCCCTAACCCTAAAACATTCCNATGAAATACCCTCCAACCACTTAGAACGATATCCATAATGCCTATTGTGCCAAAGTCCGAGAAAATAAGGACAACCTCAACGGACCGACTCATCGACTCATTTCGGTACAAGCCGAGTCCAGGAAAGAACGAAGGGACCACCCGATCTCTCGACCCAATAGAGAACGACACCAGCCATATGTCAGGGCACCTATCGCACCTTCCCTCCGCTATGAAAAAGGCTTGTCCAGGCCAAGGACTGGGACTCACCGAAACGAGAGAGGTATGGACCCCTTGTTATCTACTCCCAATTTTTGCGTGTCACCTACATAAATAGTCTATGCCCATGAAAATCTCGGAACAAAGGTAAAGTGGTCGCCAAAGATGAGATCCGATCCGAACACCAGAAAATCTGACGGCCTCTATGAGTTCCACCAGGAACGTGGGCACAAAACAGAAGATCGCATCGCCCTTAGACAAGAAGTCGTAAATATGTTGCGGAAGGGATACCTCAAAGAGCTGTTAAGCTACAAAGGGAGGAACAACTTCGCCAGAGGACGTGAACAACAAGGCTCGCCGAAGCCACCATCACCAGCTCGTACTATCAACATGATTGTTGATACCCATATTATATATATATATATATATATATATTGTTTTTTCTTTCATAATTTTTAAAGGCTTTAAATTAATTTATTTATGTATTTTTTATTATATAAATATCTAATAATTACTTTCCAAATTATTTTTATGATGATTTAATCATCTAAACTTATCATTTATACCAATATGAGGTTTTAAATATTTTCATAGCATTTATTATAATTACATTTGCATTTTTCAGGGCTAAATTGCATATTTTGCAATAATAGCCCATATGCATGTATAATTAAATTATTTATGCAAAAAATAACTCTTTATATTTTTATAATATTAAATAATTATTTTTAATCATTTTCATGCACAAATGATATTTTATTTATTTATTTATTATGTTTTTATAAATTATTTATTTGTTAAAATTGGGTATTTAAAATCTAGCCCTAAATTCCTTCTAATTTCGGACCTAACTACCCAAACATAGCCCAATTACCCCTGGCCCAAGACCAGTTAACCCAACCCCATACCCGATCGCGACCCGTTTAACCACCCGACCTAAAACCCTTTTAAATTGTGGTCGTTGATCTCTGAGATCAATGGCCCACATTACACCCCCCCCCCTTTTTAATTATACCCAAACCCCCTAACCCTAAATCATTCCTCACCGCCCGCCGCCCTTGAATCCTTTCATCTCTTATCTCTCAAACCCTAGCCGTCTTTCCCCCAAATTTTCTCTCCTAATCCCACCGGACATGGGATTACATAGTTGTTTCTTGACATATCCTACTTTCCCTTGGTACTGGAACCTTCTATATACCGCTTGCCTAAATATGGCAAGCGAATCTCATCAACTTCGAACCAAAGCTAGTTCAGTTCCTTGACCTTGTCCGTCTATGTTCATTTTTTGTTCTTTTGTGGTATGAATCTCTGTGTATTTCTGTAATTCCTACTCACCCTAAAATTAGGGTTTCAGATTCTTTTAAATCGAACCAAGTCTGGTTTGATTATTTAATTTTAAAAGGTATTTCTGTCTATGTTTATCTTATTCTATGCAACATGTGATTTTTACCTTTTATTTATTTTAGATTTCTGCCGATTTGTGTACTTTACCTAAAATTAGGGTTTTGAAATTTTCTCTTTTCCTTACTGATTTTGATTTCTTTCCTTTCTCGTGTTTGATTGATGATTTTCCTTATTTGGATGTTAATTTCTACTACTATATAGACCCCCCCCCCATTCTCCTTTGAGACAGACTTGAATCGTTAGTGTTTACTAAAAACTGAATTCATCGCTCTTTGTTCTCTAAATACTCTTGTTCTATATTCTGGTTCCTGGCCGGCTGAAAGCCAAGGCCAGAAATTCTAGGTTCTTACTACTGTGGACTTTGTTCTTTCTTGGTTTTCGCTTAACTGCTGAGTTGCTGGACTTTTGTCACTTCATTCCTATTTACCTATCATTTGCATATGTTTTTGCTTATGAAGATTGTAGTTTAATGTGTTTTCTGGGCTATTCTTGTATGCAATCCTAATTGCTTTATTTTAATTTTTGGTCTCTCTAATCTTCACTTCATTATGTCGGTAATCTGAAACATGCCTAAGCCTAATTCGAGTAATCAAGATTCTCTTAATTTAATTTAGCCAATGTGTTACTGCTTGACATCTCTTTGGTGTTTAGCATGTTTTGGCTCACTTGATCCACCAGTATGTTGTCATAATTTGTGCTTCCCTACTATGTCTAACTGTTGTTCTGCTACCTGATGTGAAGTTAACATGGCTATCTTGTGACACTAGCATTTGTACTTAACATAATTTGGACATTTTCCCTGTTATGAGTCTGTGTACTCCAATCCTGCAAACCTGTTTGTTAATGTGTAACTACTTATGCACTAGGTGTTGAACTTGTTCTTCTAAATCTTGCTAAAGGTGTTCTTAAAACCTAAAGCCTGTTTTATTATTTGCTTTATGTGCCCAACTTGACTATTTTTGTACCCTTCAGTTCTGTCCCTCAGCTATTGTCCACTCTCCCTCATTATCATTTACGTTATTCTGAACTCGTTATTCCTAGTCGGCTGAAAGCCAAGGCTATCAAGGCTCTTGCCACTGACCTCCCTAGTGTGAACACTGCTCAGGGTTCATTTGAGACCCTTGTTAACTCTGACACACTAGGATTTGGTCCCTAGTCTTTCCTCTGAACTGTCTCTGTTAACCTCCCTAGTGTGAGCACTGCCCTGGGTTCTTGAAGCCCTTGGGAACTCTGACACACTAGGGCCTTGGTTCTATATGCTTAACTCTGTTCTGTGCCTACTTGGTAAATCACTCAATTCCTGGTTGCCTTATGTCTATGAAGATATAATTTTGGGCTATTATGAACTATGAGAATGAAGGCCCGGCCTGGCCAGGTGTATCTTTGGGCCTGTTGTAGGCTCCCTACAACTATTCTACTTTGTAATTTATTCTATTCATTCTGGGTCTGTAATAATTCTTGTAATGACATTTTGGGGTATTAGTAAAAGTGGGAAAGGGGTTTTATCTTACACTTGCATTAAAACGGGTAGAAATCCTGCCTATAGGTACGTTACTTAGCTAAAATGTGTTATTATGCTCAAACATATTCAGTTGTCATGTGTTAGAAATCATGCCTATAGGTATTATATTTTGCTCAAAACGTGTCACTTTTCAGTTATTATAGAAATGTTGCCTATAAGTATCCTATTATGCTCAAACATGTTCTATTATTACGTGTTAGCAATCTTGCCTATAGGTTCTTCATTTGGTTCAAATGTGTTCTACTTCTGCTTGCTAGAAACCATGCCCATAGGATATTAAATGATGAATGTCTCAATGTGAGCATAGGACTCTGTTTACATGCGGCTTAATCTACAAATTTAGATGCCATGCCTATAGGATCTAAAAATTAGTTTTAATTATAGAAATCATGTCTATCAGGTCTGAATCAGTCTTAATTACCGCCTTGCTCTTTTTTTCAACACTGTGCTAATCATCACTATTAGATACCATGCCTATAAGACTCGATTAAGCAGTTCTGAAAATATTCTTGTGATTGTCATTGTCAGTTGCTGCGAGAATCACTTAGGCATCATGACTATAGATTTAATCTCTTATGCTTGCAATCAGTAGGCAACTATGTAGGCTGTAAAATATTGTATTAAAAGGAAAAGGCTTATAAAAATGCTTGCTTATGAAATCCGAAATCACATAGAGATCCTGCCTATAGGATTCTACAAACTTATTAAAATCTACAACTGTCAATATGAATCAGTTTGCGTGCGTTTGTTGTTTAAGTGTGGAGTCTAACTTGAGTCCTTATTTGCCTATACGTGAAAGTCCAAATTGTTTTGCATGTCGTCTAGTCTTTTTTCCTTTTGAGCAACCTAAGTTAAAGTCTAGAAGCACTCCGAGATAGAGGTCCAAATTCCTCCTGGACCATAGGCATGGGACGGGTAGTGCACGCATAAGGTACGATTTAGAATCAACTAGTGCACTTTAGGTAAACAACTTAAAGATAGTAATCGGGTAGCAGAACATGATAGTCTGTGCCTGCTGAATAATACAAGTAACACCCCACATCGAGGGAGTTACGAAGTATTATTTATGTTGCACTGGGTGATCCTTTAGGCTAAAACACTTAGGACCCCCATCCACCTTTGTTTAAAAGTCAATCAATTTTTTTTGCCCAATTTGTGTCTCTTCTCCTTGTTTAGACTAATTCATATAATTCAAGTTCGGCCAGGACCCACCGTTGTGGACCTCGAGGAGTGCCTAACATATTTTCCTCGGGGTAATTTGAGCCCCTACCCGATCTTTGGTGACACAACTGGTTAATCCAAAGTTATCTGCAAATAGGTGCCCTAACGCACCTTAATCTGTTAGGTGGTGACTCTCTTTTTCTAACACCTTTCCTTAAAAGCGTTGTCACGTGTCGAAGCCCGATTTCGCGAGAAAAAGGGGCGCGACAGCATGACGACTCTGCTGGGGAATATATTTTAGGCTCTTACCATTGCGAACTTGATCTATATGAATTAGTCTCTACCGATAAGCGTGTCTTTATTATTTTTCTATTACTTGAATATCTCGCTCCCATTTTTCCCTTTTATTGCTACATGCACACCCTCTTCCCTATTTTCCCTTTATATGAACTCATATGCAACTCTTCACTTAATTTGGTTACAATGTGCATTTCCCCTTTATTTCCTAATCATGTTCACTGGATCCAAACTTTTAAAATTTTCTATATCATGTCTCCCCCAATCCTTACCCCTTTATTTGCTTTATTACAATTCTTTCACATTACGCGAACTAACTTTTTCCCTGTTTTTCTTTCTTTTATGTCTTTATATTTATTTAATACTGCATTTACTACTTTCATCATGCAAAATACTTGACAACGTGTTGTTTTATCTTTGCACAAAGAATGCTCCGCATTATATTCTACTCGTGCGTACTTAATACCATAGCGGCACTTGATGAGTGTCCGCGCTCTTCCTAAAATCATCCTTTTAAATTTGGAAAGGCTTATTTGCGGTAAAACTAGTCGATTAGCGGTGAAATCGATGGTTCCGTGCCTTTCCCTCTCAAGTTGTCCACTTGAGGGTACCAGTCTAGACTCTTCTAGAAACCTCCACTCTGATATTAACTGTGCATGCATCATGTCTAAACCTAGTATGGGTTAGAACGCTATCCGCGTGATAACCCTCTAAGGCAAACCTTGTCCAAAGCCCATCGGTATTTCCATAATCCCAACGGGCACAATCATTATATGTGCATTATTTGGAGAAAACATGCCGATATGCTAATCATTAATGCGTAAATAGTCAAATCCGAAGGGGGAAAGGGCTAACTTTATCTGTTTTGCAGAAATGAGGCACGAAGTCCCCAGGTTCGGCATGGTTCGAAGTATCCCACCTTTGTTGCTAGATTGGTGGGCAAATCTCTCGCCAAGCGACAAAAACCATGTGAAAAGAGTTCTCGAGAATTTACCTTCTTTGCTAGACATTCAGCTAAACAATGTACTGATTGAGGCCGCTGCTATGTTTTGGGATGAGAAGAGGGTTGTTTTCCGTTTCGGTGACATAGAAATGACTCCCCTTCTAGAGGAAATATGAGGCTTTACTGGGCTTTCCTGGGACAGTCCTGGTCTGTTGGTACTGGAAAATGATGGGTTTTATAAGGAATGATGAGTTAGTCTGCCTGAAGAAGTGTTACATACCATTCGACTTCCTTTACGAGTGTTATGGGCATATCAAGTCCTACCGTCTTTATCATGATGAATTTGTTATCACCTCTCTGGGTTGGACTCATCGTCGGGTTTTTGTGTTCATTGTCTGTTTTCTGGGGATGCTGGTATTCCCAATACAAGGAGAAAGGATTCACACTTTCTTAGCTATGGTTACTAAGACCCTAATGGAAGGAATTGAGGGACAAGCTTACACTATTGTTCCAATGGTCGTAGCGGAGATATACCGAGCCTTGGACCGTTGCAAGAAAAGATATAGGCATTTTGAGGGTTGCAATCTGTTACTGCAAATATGGCTATTGGAACATCTTCAAAGGGGACAATACCGTCAAGAATTTTCGCAGAGACTATGGAATGATCACATAGGTTTTCACCATCCAAAAAGAATGACTTTTATCCTGTATAGGTTTGCACAACCAGGAAATGTTGCGGACTGGGTACACTTCTTTAGCAATTTGACTGATGACAAGGTCCATTGGATGTTCGAGTGGTTCCCTACTAGCTAATTGATCATCAGGTCAAGAGATGTTCCTCATCTAGTGCTAATCATATTAAGGGGTATCTATCCTTATGCTCCTATCAGAGTCATGAGGCAAGCTGGGAGAAAACAGGTTATACCACGAGTTTCCAAAATGGTTCATTACAAAGCAGATTTCCAAGGGAATGTCATTCCATGCAAGTTCGAGGCACAACACACGTCGCATCAAAAGATTATTGTGGAGAAAGATACCATCGAGCTAGATAGGTATCATGCCAACCATGTGTACTTCTACCCATCATGGTTGGTTGATGACATAGCAGGAGAGGTCAAACCAGGGGTTGATTTGAGGAATAGGGTCATAGACGACGCTACTGAAGCACAAGTCAAATATAGGAGGTTGCGCAAAAGGGTCTTTGAATCTGAGTCCAGGCATTTGGAACAACATAAAGTGGACATGGAAGCAATCAATGAATGGAGGGGAATCGCTACTAAATCCACAGAAAGGTTGGAGTATTTGGAGCAAGGTTTGATGGAACTTGAGGGAAAGATGAGGAAAAAAGTCTCGGATTGTCAAAACGCAGAGGACAATGAAGGAGGACATCTAGCAAGGGCGTATCTTCTATTGGACATGCGCGACCTGGGGAATCTGCTTGACGGGGCTAAGAAGGCCAAGCTTGGAGAAGGTCCCTCTGGGACCAAGTAGATTAGGGGTGATGTTTTCTATATTTGTTTTAGAATTTGATTGTAGTAAGGCAAATGCCACTAGTGACTCTTTATAATTATTGTCATTTTAGTATAGATTTGGTCTATTTATCATATTAATGAAATGATGCAGTTATCGACATTGAGTTTTCTCCAAAGCTATATGTTGCTAGGCCTACCTCGGGCACGATGAGGTCCCCAAATTAGGACGTGAATTCCATAATACGTGTTTAAATATCATAAATATCCTTTTAATACTCTTTACTAACTTGTTTACCTTTTATTTTTCTTCTTTTGTTTGTTTATTCCTATCCCCTAAGGTTGGTTTGTGCATACTGGCATCATCGGTATATCATACTAGATCTAGAGGTCCTCCCCCACCTCCTCCTCCAAGTGATCCTAAGAACAAAGAAAAGGCTAATATGGATGATCTGAGCGGTATCAAGAAATACAATGCTACACATGCAGAGAATGTTGAGACTTCGGATGGTCGGGGTACTCCGGCACAGAACGACTTGGTTTTGCGATTAGAGCAAGAGATACTGGAGTTATAAGGGGAACTTGAGCAGGTCCATAACTTGGCAAACCGTTCCCTTACCCTGAATGTTCCCGACATCAACCAACAAAATTCCCAAAACTCAACACCTCCTCAAAACACACAAAACCAGCACCCGCAAAATCCTCCCACACCTCATCAATACGCCAAGCCTCCCCAAAATCCTAATCCTCCACCACCACCAACTCCTCCATAGAATCATCATCATCCGACCCAGTACCCATAAACTACCACATACCACACCCTTCAAAATGCACCACAGCCTACTCCTGACCCACTAAACTCAACTAATGACCACCATTACGCCCAGATTCCCGGAGTTCACCAAAGCAATACCATATATGTGGAAACCTTACCCCACACCCCACAACAGACCCTATACATACCCGAATCCACCGAGAAGGACCTGCTCATCAAGAACATGGAAGAGGAACTCAAGACACTTACCGGCAGGGTTCAAAATGTTGAAGGGGGCAAAGGCATTGAGGGTTTGAATTATGAAGATTTGTGAATTCAGCCGGACATAGAACTTCCAGAGGGTTATAAACCTCCCAAGTTTGAAATGTTCGACCGAACAGGTGATCTGAAGGTGCGCTTAAGAACATATTGTGACAAGCTTGTAGGAGTTGGAAGGGATGAAAGAATCCGCATGAAGCTATTCATGAGAAGCCTCACTAGAGATACCCTGTCTTGGTACATCAGTCAGAACTCAAAGAAATGGGTTAATTGGGTAAACTTGGCATCGGATTTCATGGATCGGTTCAGGTTTAACACAGAAAACGCATTAGATGTTTTTTACATCCAAAATCTCAAGAAGAAGCCAACGGAAACTTTTCGCGAGTATGCTACTCGGTGGAGGTCTGAAGCTGCAAAAGTAAGGCCAGTGCTGGAAGAAGAACAGATGAATAAGTTCTTCGTCAGAGCTCCGGATCCGCAATACTACGAAAGATTGATGTTTATTGAAAACCATAAATTTTCTGATATCATCAAGTTGGGAGAGAGAATAGAAGAAGGGATCAAAAGCGGAATGGTGACAAATTTTGAAGCACTCCAAGCAACAAATAAGGCCCTGCAGTCAGGAGGTATCTCCAATAAGAAAGAAGTAGGTGCAGTAATGGTAGCCCAAGGTCCAAAGTCTCCTCTCACATACCAAACACCTCCACCCACATATCAGCCTTCACCTCCCAAATACGGACAACCTGCCACCACTTACCATACCTATAACACCCAACCTGCCTACTACCACTCACCACCAGCCAGCCAAAACTACCAAAAACCTAGACCAAATTTTGACCGCAGACCACCCAGACAATACACCCCAATTGTTGAACCTATAGACCAATTGTACGAGAGACTGAAGGTTACCGGTTATATCACTCCTATTCCCGCTGTCGCCATGGAAAATTCCTCTCAATGGGTCAATCCAAATAAGACATGTGCCTATCACTCAGGCATGAAATGTCATACTATTGATGAGTGTCGTACTTTGAAGGATAAGATTCAGACATTAATCGACACCAAAGTCATAAGGAGGCTGCGCCTAATGTCCGTAACAATCCTCTCCCGGATCATAGAGGCGGAGAGGTAAACATGATAAAGACCGATAAAGAATGGGACTTAGAGGGTTCAATTGGACTCATTCAAGAAGGGGATATCCCTAAATATCTCCAGTCACTCTCACACCTATCATGGTACAAACTCAGGCACCAATTGAAGTTGCGATAGCTGCACCAACTCTGTTTGAGGTTGAAGTAACAACACCCTTCACCGTGATGGTAGCACCTACACCGTCTTATAAGTCTAATGCTATACCATGGGATTATGTTGCAGAAGCAAGAAGGAAAGGAAAGGGGAAAATGGAAGAAACTGGTGCAGCACAGGGTTTGACCAGAACTGGTAGGGTTTGCACGCCTGAGCATTTGGGGGGAACAAGTAAAGAAGCCGCTTCCAGGCAGCCCACTAATGTAACCGGCCCGGATAATCTTTGGAGAAAGGTACAAGCATGGGAGTATTCTGTGGTTGATCATTTGAACAAAACCCCTTCTCAGATATCCATTCTATCACTACTTCAGAATTCTAAGGCACACAGGAATGCGTTGATGAAAGTGTTGAATGAGGCTTATGTACCCAACAACATTACCATTGGAGAGATGGCCAATATGATAGGACAAGTGTTGGAAAGCCACAAGATCACTTTTCATGAAGACAAGCTACCACCAAAAGGACTAGGTCACAACAGGGCACTGCATATCACAGTGCAGTTTGAGGATAAGTTCATTTCTAGAGTTCTGATAGATGGGGGTTTGAGTCTTAATATATGTCCACTAACTACTCTGAAATGATTGGGTAAAGGCCTGTACAAGATACGAGCAGGAAGTATGAATGTGAAAACATTTGATGGGTCTCAAAGGGCCGTAATTGGGGAAACCAACCTCAACCTACAGATGGGCCCAACCTGGTTTGATGATGAATTTCAAGTGTTGGACATATCTGCTGCCTACAACCTATTGTTGGGACGACCTTGGATATATGCCGTTGGGGTCGTAGCTTCTACTCTACATCAGGTCATGAAGTTTGAGTGGAACCATCAGGAAGTGATCATCCACGGGGACGGAAGTAATCCCATTTACACCAGTCAAACTATTCCGGTCATCGAGAATAGAAGGAAGTTGGGTGGAGAAACATACCATCGCATCGAGCGCATCAACGCAATTGAAAAGGACAAATGATGGAGCAGTAAGATAGAAGGAATATTGGCATGGACAGGGTATGAGCCTGGCAAAGGTCTCGGTAAGAATCTCTAGGGGATCACCAAACCAATACAGCTAAAGCGTCACAGCACAACTTTTGGATTTGGGTATGAATACACCTAGCACGAGTATCAGAATTGGTCGCCACCATGGCGTGGTCCTTATTACCCTCTAGAGAAACTAGTACCACATTTAAGCCAGTCATTTCACCAAGCTGACATGATGTGGGAGTCCTAAGAAGATGAAGTTCTAGCCAGTATAAGGAATCTGTTTCTGGATGATGAAGACATGGATTGTAGTGCGATAGTTGAGGAGGAGGAGGAGGAGGAGGAGGAAGGCCTCATTATTCAGACCGTAGAGAAGAGAGTTGTTCTCAAGAACTGGACTGCTGCACCATCAAGGGCCCATCGAGTTCCTGGGTAGCCTGGCAATTAGTATCATTTATTTTAAAAGCAATTTTTATGAGCATTTAAGACATTTTCTGTATTTTGTTTTAAGAATGTTTTGTTTTGAAATAATTGCTCGGGTCATCGAGCCGTACCTGTTTAAAATTTTCAAGATTTATCTAAATGCATTGTTGTTTTTAGTATTTATTATTATTCTTTACCTTTTTTCTCTACAGCATTAGTATTACCTATCCTAATGAATTTACAACTGTGCCATGTAATGAGAAAATGCAACATAAGGGTAATGATTCAGAGGATCTGGAAGAGAATATAATGCCCGAGGAAATTGTCAGAGAAGTGAAAAACTTTGAAAACAAGCCTAAGTCCAATTTGGATGAGACTGAAACAGTTAATCTAGGAGACTCCAAAACAATCAAGGAAACACGTGTAAGCATTCACCTGTCATTATCAGAGATAGAAGAATATACTCATTTCCTGAAGTAATATGAGGATATCTTTGCATGGTCCTATGGTGATATGACCGGTTTGAGCACGTCCATAGTGGCTCATAAACTACCTACCAACCCAATGTGTATGCCGGTAAAGTAGAAGCTCAGAAAGTTCAAGCCAGATATGAGTTTGAAAATCAAAGAAGAAGTCACCAAGCAGATCAAAGCTAAGGTTCTCAGAGTGGTTGAATGTCCAACTTGGTTGGCTAACATCGTGCCAGTTCTGAAGAAGGATAGGAAAGTCAAAGTATGCGTCGATTATCGGGACCTAAACAAAGCAAGTCCCAAAAATGATTTCTCGTTACCCAACATACACATACCGGCAGACGCTTTTGACAGAATCAAAGAATATTTGTCCACACCGCCAGTCCTGGTCCCGGCAGAACCTGGTAGACCACTGCTACTCTATCTTTTTGTATTAGATGGGGCTTTCAGTTGTGTCTTGGGACAACATGACGAGACGAGAAGGAAATAACATGCCATATACTATCTGAGTAAGAAGTTCACACCCTACGAAGCACGGTATTCTTTGCTGGAATGCACCTGCTGTGCTTTGACTTGGATAGCCTAGAAACTGAGGCACTACTTCTGTGCCTATACCACATATCTCATATCAAGGATGTATCCTCTGAAGTACATCTTCCAGAAACCCATACCTACGGGGAAGCTGGCAAAATGGCAGATATTGTTGAGTAAATTCGACATCGTCTATATGACTCAGAAGGCGGTTAGGGACAAGCATTAGCGGATCATCTTGTGGAAAATCTTGTAGGAGGAGAATACGAACCACTAAAAACGTATTTTCCTGTTGAAAAAGTATCATTTGTAGGAGAAGATATCGCCGAAGCCTACGACGGGTGGAGAACGTTTTTCGATCGAGCATCAAACTTCAAAAGAGTGGGTATTGGAGCCATTTTAGTGTTAGAAACAGGTCAACATTATCCGGTATCTGCGAGACTCAGCTTTTTGTGTACCAATAATATGGCAGAATATGAGGCTTGCATATTGGGGCTCAATTTGGCCGTTGGCATGAATATCCAAGAATTACTAGTAATTGGTGATTCAGATCTTCTGGTACATCAGGTACAGGGAGAATGGGCTACAAAGAATACCAAGATATTACCCTATCTATATCATGTGCAAGAGATGATGAATAGGTTCACGAAGATAGAGTTTAGACATGTCCCAAGAATCCAGAATGAGTTCGCAGATGCATTGGCCATTTTGTCCTCCATGATACAGCATCCGTACAAGAATTTTATCGACCCCATTCCGATAAGGATTCATAATCAATCAGCTTACTGCGCTCATGTTGAAGAAGAAGCAGATGGGAATCCATGGTTCCATGATATCAAGGAGTACTTGGAAAAAAGGAGAGTACCCGGAGCATGCAAAGCATACTAAAACATGCACGCTCCAAAGATTGTCCAACCATTTCTTCCAAAGTGGAGGAATTATGTACAAAAGGACTCTAGACTTAGGATTATTACGGTGTGTTGATGCCAAGGAAGCTTCCAAACTGCTCGAAGAGATACACTCTGGAACTCGCGGACCACACATAAGCCAAGAAGATGCTGAGGGTAGGTTATTTTTGGATGACTATGGAAATAGACTGCATCAGGTATGTCCAAAAATGTCATCAGTGCCAAATACACGCAGATATGATACGGGTGCCACCAAATGAACTCAATGCAACGAGTGCACCTTGGCCTTTTGCCGCTTGGGGAATGGATATCATTGGACCAATCGAGCCCGCCATTTCAAACGGGCACAGGTTAATTTTAGTGACCATAGACTACTTCACAAAATGGGTCGAAGCCGCATCCTACAAAGCTGTAACTAAGAAATTCGTCACAGATTTTGTCAGAGATCGTATTGTTTGCCGATTCAGGGTTCCAGAGTCCATCATCACCGACAATGCCTCCAATCTCAACAGTGACCTAATGAAAGCTATGTACGAGACCCTCAAAATCAAGCACAAGAATTCCACAGCATACATGCCTCAAATGAATGGAGCCGTGGAAGCCGCAAACAAGAATATCAAGAAAATACTGAGAAAGAAGGTATACAACCACAAGCAATGGCACGAGAGGTTACCATTTGCCTTATTGGGGTACCGGACCACAGTACGCACATCAACCGGGGCAACTCCTTACCTATTGGTCTACGGTATGTAAGCCGTCATTCCCGGTGAGGTAGAAATTCCCTCCCTGAGAAATATATAGGAAGCTGAACATAGTGATACAAAGTGTGTAAGAAGTCGCTATGAACAATTAGCTCTCATTGATGGAAAAAGAATGAATGCAGAGTGTCATGGTCAACTTTATCAGAACAGAATGTCCAGAGCTTTTAATAAAAGGGTCAAACCTAGACAGTTCGCACCGGGGCTGCTGGTGCTGAAATGAATCTTTCCATATCAGGATGAAGCCAAAGGAAAATTATCACCCAATTGGCAAGGACCCTATATGGTTCACAGAGTACTAACAGGAGGAGCACTCATACTCGCAGAAATGGATGGAGAGCTTTGACCAAAGCCTATTAACTCAGATGCAGTCAAAAGATACTATGTTTAAAGCTGTTTACATTTATGCAATTGATGTAACTGAACTATGCTTGACCTGATTCCCGTTTAAGAGAGGATACGTAGGCAGCCCTGTGGGTTCGGTCACAATTCAATAAAATTCTCATTTTTCCCACAATCAGAAACTGGGGCAGAATTCTAAGGAAGACCCTCAAAATTCCGGGGCAAGCTCAGCCAACGGCACCGTGTGCGGAATATCCAGAAAATCGTCTGAATAACTGGGGCAGAATTTTGAGGAGGACCCTCAAAATTCTATGGCAAGAAGGTCGCAATGTCTCTGATAATGTCACAGTTATTGGTTCATCTAATTTATTTAATATTACTGTGTTTTAAATAACTATGCACACATAATTTTCGAAAAGCTTTATTTTTAGCTAGATGCTACCCGTGGTGACTCGAGCAGGATTTCAATGCACAGCAAAGCAAAACAAGAAGGCGGAGGCACAAATTGACCTCCCTGTAAAACTCATAATTGTCTTTTGGATATAGGAAAAAGGAATAGTCGTGAGTACGTGCGCACCTTAGAATCACTATCTTCATAATAACAAAGCTACCGAATGCAAACATATCTCCAGCTAAGAAATACTCTGCTATCACTTACTATCTATTCATTGCATGAGACTAAGCACTGTCTCCATTTTCCATGAGGCTAAGCTCTGCCTCCTTAATTGCATAAGGCTAAGCTCTGCCTTTCCTATTGCATGAGACTAAGCATAGTCTCCAATCTTGCATGAGGCTAAGCCCTGCCTCCTCAATTGCACAAGGCTAAGCTCTGCCTTTCATATTGCATGAGACTAAGCATTATCTCCATTTTGCATGAGGCTAAGCTCTGCCTCCTTAATTGCACAAGGCTAAGCGATGCCTTTCCTATTACATGAGACTAAGCATTGTCTCCCATCTTGCATGAGGCTAAGCCCTGCCTCCTTAATTGCATAAGGCTAAGCTATGCCTTTCCTATTGCACGAGACTAAGCATTGTCTCTATTTTGCATGAGGCTAAACCTTTCCTCCTAAATTGCATAAAGCTAAGCTCTGCCTTCCCAATGCACGAGACTAAGCATTGTCTCCAATCCTGCATGAGACTAAGCATTGTCTCTATTTTGCATGAGGCTAAACCTTTCCTCCTAAATTGCATAAAGCTAAGCTCTGCCTTCCCAATGCACGAGACTAAGCATTGTCTCCAAGCTTGCATGAGATTAAGCATTGTCTCCCATATTGCATGAGGATAAGCCCTGCCTTCTTGATTGCATAAGTCTAAGCTCTACCTTCCCAATGCACGAGACTAAGCATTGTCTCCAATCCTGCATGAGACTAAGCATTGTCGCCAACCTTGCACAAGACTAAGCATTGTCTCCAATCTTGCACAAGACTGAGCATTGTCTCTCCTTGCATAACCACAAATGTTGCGCTGTTCAAAACCTTGAATTATTTTCTTCTCTCGGGGCTAAGCTCTGCCCCCGGTTCTACACAAGAGTAAGCTCTGTCTTGTTTCATCTCAAGCATCATGTCTTTGCATCTCATGGTCTGAAGCATAGCCAAATTTTCCGAAGGCGTCATAGTCCGAAGGCATCATCCTCATAGCTGGAAGACACCATGACATGGCCTGAGGATCGCTCAATATCGCACATCATTATTCAAAGGCATCATAGTTCGGAGGCACCATCTTCATAGTCCGAGAACATCATTTCATGGCCTGCGAATACCTTATCTCACAATTCATAGCCCGGGACATCACAGTCTAAGGACATCATCCTCACCGTCCAAAGATGGTCTCCATAGTCCAGAGGGAATTTGCATCATGCTTAAATTTATGCAATAATATATGTGTATTTGTATGCATCGTATTTTGAGTTTGCAGGTGATCCAAGAAATAACCGTTCTCTTAACTGGAGTAATCTTCGCTCTGATTTCCATTCAACGTTCATGTCCAGCAATTATTTCAAACGTAACCAACCACCGTCTGTTAACCATTTCCATCTGATAACCATTCAAATATCCATAACCATTCCCAGATACATCCGTTTACAATCCCGATATCGTCCTATCTAGAATATCTTGTCCGTTCTTACAATAACTCCATCGGTTTATTCAATCGTTGGATCAAGGCCATGTGGATATGTAGGCAGCTCAGAAACTAGGGTTCAACATATATTTTTCAAAATCACCCCATTCGGTCAAAATCGGTCATCATTTCTTTACGCGACAACTCTTTCATCCTTCCCGAGTAAAGAGGGGCAACTATTGATACCCAATGTTTTTCTCATATTTTCAAATATATATATATATATATATATATAGTTCAAAATAGTACGTATGCATCATCATTTAGTTTATAAGCATATACAGGCATTTTTCATATTTTTTCTTTCTTTCATAATTTTTAAAGGCTTTAAATCAATTTATTTCTGTATTTTTTATTATATAAATATCTAATAATTATCCTCCAAATTATTTGTATGATGATTTAATCATCTAAACTTATCATTTATACCAATATGAGGTTTTAAATATTTTCAGGGCATTTCTTATAATTACATTTGCATTTTTCAAGGCTAAATTTCACATTTCGCAATAATAGCACATATGCATGTATAATTACATTATTTATGCAGAAAATAAATTTTTATATTTTTATAATGTTAAATAATTGTTTTAATCATTTTCATGCACAAATGATATTTTTGTTATTTATGTATTATGTTTTTATAAATTATTTATTTGTTAAAATTGGGTATTTAAACTCTAGCCCTAAATTCCTTCTAATTTCGGACCTAACTACCCAAACATAGACCAATTACCCCTGGCCCAAGACCAATTAACCCAACCCCATACCCTGTCGCGACCCGTTTAACCACCCGACCCAAAACCCTTTTAAATCGTGGCCGTTGATCTCAGAGATCAACGACCCACATTACACTCTTTCTTTTTAATTATACCCAAACCCCCTAACCCTAAATCATTCCTCATCGCCTGCCTCCCTTGAATCCTCTCATTTCTCATCTCTCATCTCTCAAACCCTAGCCGTCTTTCCCCCAATTTTCTCTCTTAATCCCACCGGACATGGGATTACATAGTTGTTTCTTGCCATATCCTACTTTCCCCGGTACTGGAACCTTTTATATACCACTTGCCTAAACATGGCAAGCGGATCTCATCAACTTCAAACCAAAGTTGGTTCAGTTCCTTGGCCTTTTCTGTCTATGTTCATCCTTGTTCTTTTATGGTATGAATCTCTGGGTATTTCTATGATTCCTACTCACCCTAAAATTAGGGTTTCAGATTCTTTTAAATAGAACCAAGTCTGGTTCGATTATTTGATTTTAAAAGATATTTCTGTCTATGTTCATCTTATTCTATGCAGCATGTGATTTTTACCTTTTATTTATTTTAGATTTCTGCCGATTTGTGTACTTTACCTAAAATTAAGGTTTTGAAATTTTCTCTTTTCCTTACTGATTTTGATTTCTTTCCTTTCTCGTGTTTGATTGATGATTTTCCTTGTTTGGATGTTAATTGCTACTACTATATAAACCTCTCCCCATTCCCCTTTGAGACAGACTTGAATCGTTAATGTTTACTAAAAAACTGAATTCATCGTTGTTCTCTAAATACTCTTGTTCTATATTTTGGTTCCTGGCCGGCTAAAAGTCAAGGCCAGAAATTTTGGGTTCTTGCTACTGTGGACTTTGTTCTTTCTTGGTTTTCGCTTAACTGGTGAGTTGCTGAACTTTTGTAACTTCATTCCTATTTACCTGTCATTTGCACATGTTTTTGCTTCTGAAGATTGTAGTTTATTGTGTTTTTGGGCTATTCTTGTATGCAATCCTGATTTCTTTACTTTAATTTTTGGTCTCTCTAATCTTCACTTCATTATGTCGGTAATTTGAAACATGCCTAAGCCTAATTCGAGTAATCAAGATTCTCTTAATTTTGTTTAGCCAATGTGTTACTGCTTGGTATCTCTTTGGTGTTTAATCCTGCTTAAGGTTGTCCATTCTGTTATTCGAATATGCTCTATATGCATAATTTGAACTTCCTTTAGATACACTGGTCTATTAGATCAGATTTGAATGCTTACACTTACTGTATGACATGTGTTTATCTTCCCTTTCTATTCTGAATCTCTATAATGGCAATCTTGCATAGGTAGTATGTTTTAATTATGTGTCAAGATCCTGTTCTATCAATCATGACTAGTTCTCAGTTAATATACCCCTTAGCATGTTTTGGCTCACTTGATCCACCAGTATGTTGTTATAGTTTGTGCTTTCCTACTATGTCTAAATGTTGTTCTGCTACCTGATGTGAAGTTAACATGGCTATCTTGTGACACTAGCATCTGTACTTAACATAATTTGGACCTTTTTCCTGTTATGAGTCTATGTACTCCAATCCTGCAAACCTGTTTGTTAATGTGTAACCACTTATGCACTAGGTGTTGAACTTGTTCTTCTAAATCTTGCTAAAGGTGTTCTTAAAACCTAAAGCCTGTTTGATTATTTGCTTTATGTTCCCAACTTGACTAATTTTGTACCTTTTAGTTCTGTCCCTCAGTTGTTGTCCACTCTCCCTCATTATCATTTATGTTATTCTGAACTCGTTATTCCTAGCCGGTTGAAAGCCAAGGCATCAAGGCTCTTGCCACTGACCTCCCTAGTGTGAACACTGCTCAGGGTTCATTGAGACCCTTGTGAAATCTGACACACTAGGATTGGGTCCCTAATCTTTCCTCTGAACTGTCTCTGTTAACCTCCCTAGTATGAGCACTGCCCTGGATTCTTGAAGCCCTTGGGAACTCTGACACACCAGGGCCTTGGTTTTATATGCTCAACTCTGTTTTGTGCCCACTAGGTGAATCACTCAATTCCTGGCTACCTTATGTCCATGAAGATGTAATTTTGAGCTGTTATGAACTATGCGAATGAAGGCACGGCCTGGCCAGGTGTATCTTTGGGCCTGGTGTAGGCTCCCTTTAGCTATTCTACTTTGGAATTTATTCTATTCATTCTGGGTCTGTAATAATTCTTGTAATGACATTTTGGGGTATTAGTAAAAGTGGGAAAGGGGTTTTATCTTATAATTGCATTAAAACGGGTAGAAATCCTGCCTATATATACGTTACTTAGCTAAAATGTGTTATTATGCTCAAACATGTTCAGTTGTCATGTCTTAGAAATCATGCCTATAGGTATTATATTTTGCTCAAAACGTGTCACTTTTCAGTTATTATAGAAATGTTGCCTATAGGTATCCTATTATGCTCAAACATGTTCTATTATTATGTGTTATCAATCTTGCCTATATGTTCTTCATTTGGTTCAAATGTGTTCTACTTCTGCTTGCTAGAAACCATGCCTATAGGATATTGAATGGTGAATGTCTCAATGTGAGCATAGGACTCTATTTACATGCGGCTTAATCTACAGATTTAGATGCCATGCCTATAGGATCTAAAAATTAGTTTTAATTATAGAAATCATGTCTATCGGGTCTGAATCAGTCTTAATTACCGCTTTGCTCTTTTCTTCAACACTGTGCTAATCATCACTATTAGATACCATGCCTATAGGACTCGATTAAGTAGTTCTGAACATATTCTTGTGATTGTCATTGTCAGTTGCTGCAAGGATCACTTAGGCATCATGACTATAGATTTAATCTCTTATGCTTGTAATCAGTAGGCAACTATGTAGGCTGTAAAAAATTGTATTAAAAGGAAAAGGCTTGTAAAACTGCTTGCTTAAGAAATCCGGAATCATATAGAGATCCTGGCTATAGGATTCTGAAAACTTATTAAAATCTGCAACTGTCAATATGAATCAGTTTGCGTGCGTTTGTTGTTCAAGTGCGGAGGCTAACTTGAGCCCTTATTTGCTTATACGTGAAAGTCCAAATTGTTTTGCATGTCGTCTAGTCTTTTTTCCTTTTGAGCAACCTAAGTTAAAGCCTAGAAGCACTCCGATATATAAGTCCAAATGCCTCCTGGGCCATAGGCATGGGACGAGTAGTGCACGCATAGGGCACGATTTAGAATCAACTAGTGTGCTTTAGGTAAACAACTTAAAGATAGTAATCGGGTAGCAAGAGATGATAGTCTGTGCCTGCTGAATAATACAAGTAACACCCCACATCGAGGGAGTTACGAAGTATTATTTATGTTGCATGGGGTGATCCTTTAGGCTAAAACACTTAGGACCCCCATCCACCTTTGTTTAAAAGTCAATCAAATTTGTTTGCCCAATTTATGTCTCTTCTCCTTGTTTAGACTAATTCATATAATTCAAGTTCGGCCGGGACTCACCGTTGTGGACCTCGAGGAGTGCCTAACATATTTTTCTCGAGGTAATTTGAGCCCTTACCCGATCTTTGGTGACGCAACTGGTTAATCCAGCGTTATCTACAAAAAGGTGCCCTAACGCACCTTAATCCTTAGGTGGTGACTCTCTCTTTTAACACCCTTCCTTAAAAGAGTTGTCACGTGTCAAAGCCCGATTTCGTAGAACAAGGGGCGCAACAATGATCATAGATAGCGACGATGAGACCTCTATCAATGGCGTGAAGTTCACCACCACTCACAAGCTAAAGCGGTCAATCACCCGCGAACGGTACGATGAACTCAAAGAAAGTATCATCTTCGACGAACTCAAAGAAAGTATCATCTTCGACGAGTCGGATACCGACGGTTTGACTTTCCCTCATAATTATGCCCTCGTCATTACTTTATGCATTTCAGATACCGATGTCAAACTTACTATGGTGGATGATGGAAGTGGAGCATGCATTATCCATCTATGAGTCCTCACCCAAATAAGACTCGAGGACAAGATAGTGTCGCGCTGCATCACGCTAACCGGTTTTAATAATGCAGTTGAGCGGATGTCAGGAGACATTACACTCCTTGTCTTGGCCAGCGGTGTGACTGTAAGGACGACATTCCACATCATGGACCAGGCCACCTCGTACAATGCCATGGTGGGATGACCTTGGATACATCCCATGGGAGCCATCCCCTCCAGCCTATACCAAGTAATTAAATTTCTAACACCATGGGGGATATTTAGCATACGCGGAGAACATAGCACGTCCCGGGAATGCTGCTGCATTACCTTAGACAGCACGACAACCAAATAGAAAAAAATAAAGAAAAAAAGGCATAATAATCAACAGGGCCGAGGTCGATGCAAGGAGAGACCAGGGACGCCATCATGGATCCCGAAATGGTCGAGGCTATGGATTCGACCATAGAAGACCTCGAACCCGTTCAATTGGACCTCAATGACCTTAGCAAAAAGGCCTACATTGGCTGCAAACTTCGAGAACCAAGTAAATTCAGCCAATTCTTAATGACTAATGCAGATTTATTTGCCTTCAGCCATGCAGATATGCCGGGTATCCCAAAGGAAATTGCCACGCACAAACTAAATGTCGACCCGTTATACCCATCAGTAAGACAAGTCACGCATAAATTTAACCCCGCCATCAACGATGCAATCTGCAAGGAGGTGGAGAGGCTATTAGAGAATGGCTCCATCAGGGAGTTGAAGTACCCTAAGTGGATTTCCAATGTAGTGATGGTCAAAAAGAAAAATGAGAAATGGCGGATATGCGTGGATTTCACAGACTTGAGCAAAGCATATATGACGGATTCGTTCCCATTACCTGTCACGACCCGAAATTTCTACCTTCGGGACCGTGATGGCGCCTAACATTTTACTTGCTAGGCAAGCCAATGTTAGAATAATATTAGCCATTTTTAAACAATTTTAAATTAATTAATAACAAGGAAACCAATGCGGAAGTAAAATCTGAAATATAGTGAATAATCCATAATAATAGCGATGTCTAAATACCATCCCAGAATTGGTGTCACAAGTGCACGGGCTTCTAGAATAATATAAATAAAGGTCTGAATAAAATAAAGTTGTCTCAAAAAAACACACAGCTAAAATAAGGTAGATGGAGACTTCAGAACTGCGGACGTTGTGTAGTTATACCTCAAGTCTCCCCTGAGTAGTTGAAATCCGAGCAAGTCTATGGTACGTCGCTGGGACCAACTCCAAAATATGCACAAGAAGTGCAGAGTGTAGTATCAGTACAACCGATCCCATGTACTGGTAAATGTCGAGCCTAACCTCGACGAAGTAGTGACGAGGCTAAGGCAGGTCACTTACATTAACCTATACGCAATAATAGTAATAACCACAATAATAGAAATAAATCAGGTAACTCATTTTAATAGTTAAAACCAACTCAGCAGTCATAACCAATTATTATTTCAATCAATTTCTGTTGTAGCGTGTAACACGCTCCCACAATATATACATATTCACTTCTGTTGCGGCATGCAACCCGCTCCTCCAATATATTCATTTTAATCAATTCTATTGGGGCGTACAACCCGATCTCCCAATATAGACTTTTAAATAAGTCTGTTGCGGCGCGCAACCCGATCCCCCAATATATATTTACTTCCATTTCTGTTGCGGCGTGCAACCCGCTCCTCCAATATATTCACTTTCATTTACCAATTCTTATAAAAGAAATTACTCCAAAAAATACAACAATTAATATGAAATTATAAGACAACAAACATACAATAATTATGATTTATTAGAAATAAGTGATGACAAGTAGCAATTAATTGTGGACATTAAGGATGTAATAGACATTTTAATAATTAGTATGCTAAACGTCAAGTAGCAATTAAGACACATTAATCAAATAAGCATGTGACAATTATTACAGGAATTCAAGAATTAATATTTGACAAGGAATATGAGAGAAACAATTATTATAACAATTAATTCGTATCTTAAAACAATTTAAAATGTTTAAATAATGATGCAACAATTAAATTGACAAAGTATAGGCACTCGTCACCTTGCCCATACATCGTTGCACATGAAATTCACATAGCAAATAATTCAGGGGTTTTATTCCCTCAAGTCAAGGTTAACCACGACACTTACCTCGCTTCGCAACCAAATTCAAGTTTCCAATAGACCCTTGCCTCGTGCATTAGTGTCTGAAATCCTCAAATATAGTCATCAACAATTCAATATACTCAATACAAATAGTAGGAATTAATTCCATATGAATTTATAAATTTTTCGAATAAAAATCTGAAATTCATTTTAAAACTCAACAGTGGGACCCACGTATTGAATCCCAAACAAACTCACAAAATCCGAACACCCGTTCCTATACGAGTTCAGCCATACAAAATTATCGAATTCCGACATCGGATTGGCTTTCAAATCTTCATTTTATATTTTTGGAAGATTTTATAAAAATCTGATTTTTCTTACATAAATTCACGGATTCATGATGTAAATGAGTATGGAATCATGAAATATAATCAATATAGGATAAGGAACACTTATCCCAATATTTTGCCGTAAAAATCGCCCAAAATTCGTCTTACCCGAGCTCAAAATCGAAAATGGTGGAAAATGGGTCGAAATCCCATTTCTAGAACTTAAGTTTTGTTTTTTAGCTTATTTTTCTATGCGAACGCGGTCAGTGCCTTCGTGTTCGCGAAGAACATTTTTGTGCTGCCAAACATTGCCCTTCGAGAACGCGATGCCTTGCCTGGCTTGGCCTATGCGAACGCGAGCTGGCCTTCACGAGCGCGAAGGCAAAAATCCTCTCCGGTAATTTCCCCTTCGCGAACGCGAGGCTTCTATCGCGAACGCGAAGCTTTGCACCTCGAGCCTTCGCGAACGCGTGCCCTTGGTCGCGAACGTGAAGCATGAAATATTCCAATACAAATTTCCTCTTCACGAATGCGAGAATCCCCTTGCGAATGAGAAGAAGGAAACCAGAACAAGCATCAGAAAATTTCCAGCAACATTCCAAGTCCGAAATTCAATCCGTTAACCATCAGGAGCTCACCCTATGCCCTCGGGACCTCAACCAAATATATACCAACAAGTCCTAAAATATCATACAGACTTAGTCGAAACCTCAAATCATATCCAACAACACTAAAAACACTAATCACACATAGATTGAAGCCTAATGAACTTTGAAACTTCCAATTTCTACAAACGACGCCGGAACCTATCAAATCAAGTCCGATTGACCTCAAACTTTGCACACAAGTCATAAATGACATAACGGACCTATAAAAATTTTCAGAATCGAATTCTAGCCTCGATATCAAAAAGTCAACGTCGTGATCAAATTGGAAATCTTTAGCCTTTAAATTTCTCATTTCTGTTAAATGGTCATAACTTGAGCTAGGGACCTCTAAATTAAATTCTAGGCATACGCCCAAGTCCCAAATCACGATACGGACTTACCAGAACTGTCAAAACACTAATCTGAATCTGTTTGCTCAAAATGTTGACCAAAGTCAACTCAGTTGAGTTTTAAGGCTCTATTTCACATATTAATGAATGTTTCATATAAAAACTTTTCGAAACATTGTACGGACTGCACACGCAAGCCGAGGAGTGATAAATAGTACTTTTAGAGGTTTTATAACACATAATTAATTATCAAATTTAAAGATTCTTCTGGGTCATCACATTCTCCACCTCTAAAACAAACGTTCGTCCTCGAACGAAGTTAGAAAAAGTACCCGAGCTGGTGAAAAGGTGTGGATATTTCCTCCGCATGTCCGACTCGACTCCCAGGTAGATGCCTCTACCGGCTGACCTCTCCATTGCACCCGAACTGAAGGATAACTCTTAGACCTCAACTGTCAGACCTGCCGGGCTAGAATAGCTACCAACTCCTCCTCATAAGTCAAATCTTTGTCCAATTGGACTGAGCTGAAATCTAACACATGGGACGGATCACCATAATATTTCCGGAACATAGACACATGGAACACCGGATGAACCGCTAATAAAATAGGTGGTAATGCAAGCCTGTAGGCTACTTCACCCACCCTTTCAAGAATTTCAAAGGGTTCAATATATCTAGGGCTCAACTTGCCCTTCTTTCCGAACCTCATTACACCTTTCATAGGTGAAAACCAGAGCAATATTCTTTCTTCAACCATGAATGCAATATCATACACTTTACATAAAGCATAACTCTTTTGCCTAGACTGAGCTGTGCGAAGTCGATATTGAATAACCTTAACTTTATCCAAGGCATCCTGTACCAAATCGGTACCCTACAACCAAGCCTCTCCCGGTTCGAACCAGCCAACTGGCGAACGGCACCGCCTTCCATACAATGCCTCATATGGAGCCATCTGAATGCTCGACTGGTAGCTAGTATTATAAGCAAACTCTGTAAGTGGCAAGAACTGATCCCAAGAACCTCTAAAGTCTATAACACAAGCGTGAAGCATATCTTCCAATATCTAAATAGTTCGCTATGACTGTCCGTCTGTCTGTGGATGAAATGATGTACTCAACTCAACCCGCGTGCCTAACTCACGTTGTACAACCCTCCAAAAGTGTGAGGTAAACTGCGTACCTCAATCTGAAATAATAGACACGGGCACACCGTGAAGGTGGAAAATCTCACGAATGTAAATTTCAGCTAACCGCTCTGAAGAATAGGTAACTGCCACCGGAATGAAATGTGCTGCCTTGGTCAACCTGTCCACAATGACCCAAACTGCGTCAAATTTCCTCTGAGTCCGTGGGAGCCCAACAACAAAATCCATAGTGATACGCTCCCA